>JAEANM010008982.1:0-16642 GCA_017656035.1 Myanophis thanlyinensis
GCTAGAAACAACACCAGAATGTTTCTTTCCTGCCTTCCTTACAGGATTAACCCTGTAAAGTGGGAAAAAACCAAAAGATTTCTTCTAATAACCGGTTCTCCGAACTGCTTAGAAAATTTACTACCGGTTCTTGCGAACCTGCTTGAACCGGCTGAATTTCACCTCTGGGGAAGGTGTTGATCAATACAAAGTCAGCTGGGAATTTCTATCCATTTCCTTCAAGAGCTTAGAAAATCCTTGGTTGATGGAGTCTGGGTTATATTACACTGTGAATACTTAAGGGGAAATGAGGTGTTAACTAAAAGGATGAGGATAATTCTTCAGGAACTAAATGGGTTGTATATGTTAGAGTGGGAAGCGTGCAAAAAACACACTGTATGCTGAGTTAGCAAAGGAAGGAATAAATGCACTGACAGCAAGCTTTGAAGTGGCTACCACAAGGTAGTTTAGGTTAGCTGGCTTTGAACACAAAAGGGTGTGAATTTTTCTTATCTAATCCACTGAAAAGACTTTTGCTCTGCCCTCTAGCATATTAAAACATGGGAACCTGCAAAGGTTGGCTAGGAGAGCCACGGATTTTATGAATGCCTTCCCCCATGCCCCAAACATAATTTCTGCTTCCTGCATACATTCTATTAGTTGAAGAATTAAAAAACTTAACAAGATGAGGCAGCAAAATCAGCGTATTGTAAATAAAATCTGCATTTTGAAATGCAAGATTCTGGGGAAGGAAATAAGCTATTTTTTTTTTCTTTCTTTAGAAATCAGTGAAGCCCCTGCAAAACATTTAAGGTATGTGTAGCATCTTTTTGCATGCATGAATACAACCATTGTGCTAATGTGCCACAAATCTTGCAACCTTCCTGCCCTTTTCTGTGCTGGCTCCTGAGTACATGTGAAGGTTTATGAATTGATAAAGGGAAGAACGGAAGAGGATAAAAGGAAAACCAATATTTATAGGCCTTAAACTATTAATGAGGGAGATTTAAAAAAAAAAATCTCCAAGGCTAGAGAAATTGGTTTAAATTAGTGTATTATTCTTTTTTTTTTTTTGCTTTTAAAATAAAGTTGTTTATTTACTTTCAGGGTGCAAAAAGAACATTGTAGGGCAAAAAGTATTCTACCTTGGCAACATTAAGACTTGTGGAGTTCAACTCCCAGAATTCCCTGGTCAGCCATGCTGACTAGGGAATCCTGGGAGTTGAAGTCCACAGATTTTAAAAGTTTCCAAGGTTGGACACCCTTGCTGTAGGATTTCCTGAAGCTTAGCAGAAGCTTTCTTTTCACTCTAAGGGTCCTCACAGTGGGAAAAAGCAGGTGACCAGGTGGTTTTTATCTCTGATTTTTCACCTCTTTCCTTCTCTATTAGTCAGCTAGCATAATAAAAGCCAAATTATTGCTCAAGTTACATTAAGCTTTGTTAGAGAGATGGTTATCCTAAGACTTCTGCTAACTTTTTCCTCACACTTGGATCAGAGTAATCTGATTGCACCAACTTTTAATCCTTGATGAGAGGAAATGTGTTTGCTAGGCTATGCATAGGATGTTTTGCATTAATCTGTGAGATGATTGTACCACAAGTCAGATTTTTTAAGTTTTGTCCTTGGTTTTATATCAATATTGGACTTATGAATCTTTCCTCACATATGGTATAACATGTTTTTAGCATTGGAGAGAACACGGGAATTGTATGTCAACCCAAACGTGTCTAAAAGGACAAGTTCTCACATCTGGAAAGATTATTGCCAGATTAAGCATGCCTTAATCTGCCTTGCAAGCTTTTTTCATTTGCAGTGTGAAGACTTTAATAGGTGACATTTGCACTGGAACTATTAATGAAGCTGGGCCACTACCCACACACCGATACCCACCAAGAAGGCTGTGTAGCAGCTAAATTAAACTTCAAGGGAATGCTTTGAGGAAGGGCACTTTGCTGGTATTGTATTTTGTAAAATGCCCCTTCTGAATGCATCACACACTACTTTACACACTAGAGTGCCGAAACCCCCCTAGGGCAGGTGTTAACAAGCTTTTGGTATTGGGTGTCAGACATGAAGAATGAGGACCACACATTAAATTCCAGTTAAGCTGACTTATTGCTCATGCCTGTACACAAGAATCTAGTCAATTTGATTCAAAAAGGGTTGAACTTAGATTGCTTGTGAGAACGTAAGGACTGATTCCTCTCTTGACTCTGCCCCCAGGCTCTGCCTCTCCTTGTAGATCAGGAACATCACTAGTAGGTACAGTGAAGATGCTTAATGGTTAGTGCCAAGAAGATTAAAAGCAAGACCACCCAGCACAATTGCTTTAACATGTGGGGAAAAGTTAGTCACAGAGTCAATAACAGCCATGGAAAAAGTTATGTTAATAGACTAATGTTTGTTACCTTTTTCAACCAACCAGAAAAAAACCCTTTCTTAGATTCTGACCATGGGTTATTCCTGCCCATTTGGAATTAATCAGCATGTATTTAAAACCACATTCTAGTTCCTTTTGTGCACTGGCAGAGTGACAACTTGTACTATGGCATACCTCCTTGTGATCGCTTAAGAAAAGTACCTAAATATCTGTAAAGAAGAAATGTCAAGTATATGTTATTGTATTAAACAGGCTCAGCATTTCAAAAATTGAATTTATGTCTTGAAAATGCTGACTTTTTAAAATGTGTGCTAAATGTCAACCTGAAGATTTAAATGCTTTTTAAAATATGTGCTAAATATCAACCTGAGGGTTTAAATAATTACAAAATAATTATACATGTGAATTCTGCACGTTTAGAGATACTATTTAATAACTATCCTATTTTCTAGCCAACATCTCTAATAAACAGTGACCCCATGCTGTTGCAAAGGAATACAATGTTCACCAAATGTTACAATTACATACCAAACCATCACTTTCTTGCAATGAAATCTATCTATCTATCTATCTATCTATCTCAGTCAATGCCTTTGGGTGCTTTGCAATTAAAAAAAATTACAATTAAAAATACTAAAACATATTAAAAGAATAAAAACACACAAAAACACTGAAAACATCCAGATTAAATATACATGGGAATAAGATATTTGGCCAATTAGCAGTAAAGCCAGAAACGTGGCCCTTAACACATATTACCTCCTTTCTATGTACAACCTAATGACCTTTGTTACTCTTGTTATATAACTACCTTTTGCATAGTTTAAATAATTGAAAAAAGCAGGTTTTTAAACAGTAAGCTTACACACCTGAACAATATAATTCTTGTTGTTTTAACCCCTTTCCCTGGGCCTCTGGAAGTGAATTTTTAAAGATTACTACATGAGATTCTGTCTGCTCTGACTGATGTTGTCTGTCCTGATGATCAGCAGCCTTCCAAGATCTTTAGTAGATGTTTCCTTTGTTGTAAATCACTCCTCACTCCTTGCTCAAGAGTGTTAGTGGGGCCTTTCATGTATTGCCCAAAACAGGGAAAGGCATAATAAATTAAGGAATCATAAAAATATCTACAAGGCAATTTTCATGTATACCTTAATACCATCCAAACTTAGGGGTAAATTAACTCATATTTGGCCTAACCCTACTTCTCTGACCACATGGGCTGAAAATGGGGGCACTTGTTTCATAGGAAGTTCCTCAAATCCAGTGTCTAAATCTTGCGCAAGCTAAATTCAGCCAGCCAAATTCAAATTTTATTCGTCACATACAGTCATACATGATATATGGTATTGAAATGCTTATGCGACCGCCTTCGATTGCGATTGATAGTAGGGCAGGAGAGTAGTGTAGACAAGATGGGAGGACAGGTTAGGCATAGTTGGGAAAGTTAGGAATATCAAAACAAATCGAATTTTATTCATCACACGCACAGTCATACATGGTACGAAATGCAGTGAAATGTGTATAATGCAGTGAAAGGTGAATAAGATACAATCGAGGTTCCAGTTATAGTCTTGAATGTTCTTGTGGTTTCTGGTTTTTAGAGTCCGTATTGCCTGTGGGAAGAAGCTTTTTCTCAGTCTCTCTGTGTTGGCCTTCAGACAGCAAAAAACGCTTTCCTGACTCCATGGTGGCAAACAGTCCATTGTTGGGGTGCCTGGGGTCCTTCACCATCTTTTCAGCTTTAGTCCATCAATGTTTGTTGTAGATGGAGTGCAGCTCAGGGAGCTAGCAGCAAAATAACATTATTAAGCCAATGAGGGCCAATTAATTTTCAAACTTAAGTCCGGGGGATCCCACAAGCGACCCACTGCCGCTGCCTTCTTCACCACACAATATACGACGCCCAGCCCGGCCACGCGGGCTTAGTCGAGGGAGGCCTTTCTACCGGAGGCCTAGGCGCGAGCCCCGTCAGCGCAGCCCACGGATGAACCAAAACTCCTACGGGCCCATCCCGGCCGAAGGCAGCGCGATCCCGGAGGGCCCGAGGCGGCCTTCGCGTGGGCGCCCTCCGCAGGATCCCCTCAGGCGCCCGGCGAAGTCCGCCTTCTGCACGCCGATCCCAGGAAGGCCGAGGCCGAGAGTCCAGCCGGGGCTCCCGCTTCCTTTGGCGGGCGGAAGGCGTCTCGGGGGCTCGCGTCCAGGGCCGTTGCCTCCGCCTCCTGACGTCAGGCCCGCCCGCAGGGGCTCCGGCTCTCTCGCCTCGACTCCTCGCCGCCTCTCATTGTCGGGAGGAGAAGCCCCAGCTCGCCAGCCCAGCCAGTCCGCGGGGCCGGATCAGCAGCTCCACAAGCGGGCCGCCGCAGCAGCCGCCGCCGCCCCCCGCCGCGGAGTGGGCGCCCTCCCCGGTAGCCCGGGTGGGCAGAGCCGGCGGCTCCTGCCGGGCCTTTTGCGAGAAAAGCGGTGTGTGTGTCGGGAGGGAGAAAGGCGGAGAAGACGAAGGGGAAGAAAAAAGCCTGGGGCGCCTGGGACTCCTGCGCGCCGCGCCGAAGGGAAAGCAAGTGGCGGAGAAGGACCGGTAAGGCTGGGGGGCATCGGGTGGGCTGGGAGACCGGCGGCGAGGGGCTGCATCCTCCTCCTCCTCCTCCTGGCCGATCCGTGCTTCCAAACGTTGCCAAACCCGAGCTGGGCTGGGAAGGAATTCAAGGCATCCGCTTTGTTCAGCCTGCCAGTGTGCGGAGAAGCCCGGACTAAAAAACATACACACACACACACACACAATACACACACACAAAAACCCAGCAAAAAAGCCGGAGTCCCAGCACTTCCAGGCTTGGAGGCGAAGGAAAGGAGGAAGGAAGGAAGGCAGGCAGGCAGGCGCCGGGGAGAAGAAGTCTGCCGCCGGCCTCGCGCTTGCAACTTCCCAAGCCATCCCCAAGTTTTCTTCCCGCTCGGACGCCAGGCGGCCAGGCCCTTTCCTGCCGAGGCAACGGCCCGGGGAGACGTGGAAAGGTGTGTGTGTGTGTGTAGGGGCGGGGGGGGGGGGTTTGTTGCTGCCTTCGCCTGGACGGCTGAGGGTCTCCCCCGAGGGGTGTGGGTGTGTGTGGGTGGGTGGGTGTGTGTGTGGGTCTCCTTGGGAAGAAGGCAGCGCAGCAGGAGGGGCGCTCCTTCCAAGAGAAGGGGGCGAGGAGCGCGGCCCTTTTGCAGCCTGAATCCCGAGTTAGGCTTTTTGCTCGGGAAAGCGGGGTTGGGAAAAGGGAAAAGGGTGCGTTTCCGAAGCGCGTTTTGGCGTCAAAGTCAGGCCCCTCCGTGTCGGGAGATCGGGCTGGAGATTGCAGCCAGCCAGTCCAAGGTCATCTCAGGAATGAAGGGGAAGGAGAGGACGGGGGCGCTCAGAAGTATTGGCGGGACTACCATAAGGGCCCTCGGGACTGTTACCTGGGGAGAGGGGGGGGGTGTCTTCCGCGAATTTGGTCGGCTTTCCTTTGGCAGGGTGGGTGTGCTGAGGCGGTTTCCCACACCGCAGTGGTTTGGGGAGCGTGACCCCGTTGCAGTAGAAAAGGGACTTCTGATTTTTTATTTATTTTTTCTTCTCCCACAACTGCGCCTTGGAGAGGCTTCTGCGACAGCCGAATAAATAGGTATATTTATAAATGCAAATCCTGCCCTGGTTTCCCCGGGAGAAAGTATTACTTGTATGCATTTCATTGGACTGTTAAACATTACTGCCCGGGAGAAAAAGTGTTAGATTATAAGGAGGTGGAGTGAGTGGTCGCTCCTGCCTGAACTAGCAGGCTTCAGAAGGTCCTTTGGGAAACAGGGACAGGTGGAAATTCAAGGGATGTTGGGTGGTGTTTTTTTGCAAAAATGGCATTGGGTGGATGTCTGTCTGTCTGTCTGTCTGTCTGTCTCTTAGCTTGACTTAAATATGGATGCAGTTTTGGATGAGCCTGGCGGAAGATTTCTTGACTTCCAGTTTGGTGTTTGGAACTGCAGTTCAGGCTGCCTGGATTATTTAAATTCAGGGAAATGTGGGCATCTTCTATTGCTGAGTATACTTTACTGTCTGACAGCTTTTCTCCCACCTCTTTAAATGTGGCTTCTCCCTCTGCAGTATTCTGGTGCAGTATTTTATTATCTTTCAAGCCTTTTGATGAGCAGCACCTAGGTAGGACATGGCTTTCCCCTCCATCTTTTATCTTCATGGCAGCCTCTCTAAGGCAGGAGACTGAAACACCCACCTCTCCTTATAGTGCTAGATCATGGCCATATCCTCCTGGCTTTGCTCCCTCTTTAACATGGAGCTTATTAACCATGGTTTTAAAGACACAGAGGTTTGTGTTCATTCCACGTGCAAAACTAGAAACAGGCAAGTTCCACATTGTGCTGTGAACTTCGCTTGTCCAGCTGGGCTTAAACCCAAGATTCATGGGTTTTAGCTGCATTGAATGTTAAATCCTTAGCTGTTTCCCAGGACATTGGTGGGAATGCAGTCACCCTTCCTCCAATTTTTCCAGAAAGGACAGGTGGAAGCAGTCACTAACTGCAGCATAGTACACTTCTCTCTCTCTCTCTCTCCCCACACACACTCTCCTTCCCACCTCCCCTGCTTCTGTGCAGGTATACCTATAAGATATATACAGCTTGGAGATCCTATCTTTACCCATATTTGTGGTTTAGAATGACTTTAGAGCAAAGAGATACTTCTTAGTATAGAAAAACTGTGCTTGGTCAGGGGGTTGGACTAGAAGACCTCTAAGGTCCCTTCCAACCTTAAGATTCTATGGACAAGGCTAATAAAAGCCAGTGTATTGTACAGGTAGTCCTCAGCTTACAATATTTGTTTAGTTTGAAAGTACTGCACTGAAACAAGTGACTTGGCTGTTTTTCACACTTATGACCATTGTAATATCCCCATGGTCACATGATTAAAAATTCAGATGCTTGGCAACTGGCATATATTTATGACAGCTGCAGTGTCCCGAGGTCATGTGATTGATCCCCTTTTGTGACCTTCTGGCAAGCAAGGTCAATGCCGGAGCTGGAGTCACTTAACAACCGTGTTACTAAGTAGCTTAACAAATGCAATGATTCACTTAACCGGGTTAAGGGAGGTTGTAACATGGGAGAAAACTGATTTAACAACTGTCTCATTCAGCAACAGAAATTTTGGGTTCAGGTAGTGGTTGTAAGCCAAGGACTACCTGTAAAGAAATCCAATGCTCAAGAAGGAGCAGAGACTGAAATTCTGATTCCTCCTCAGCCACCGAATCTGCCTGAGGGACCTATCTATGCCAGTCTTTCATTCATTCATCTCAACCTACTTCACAAGGTTGTTGTTGTTGTGGAGAAAATAGGTGGTACAATAGAATTGAATAGAAAATACAATTCACTTTGAAAAATCCAGTCTGATATGTTGAATAAAGTATGTGGATTGAGACCAGAGAAAGAGCCAGATTCAAGTCCACCCTCAGCCAAGGAAGTTAAATGGCTGACTTTGGACTAAGTCCCTCACTCTCTCAGCCCCATCTTCCCTCACAGGATTGTTGTTTTGAAAATTGGAGAAAAAAGTTGGCCATCTTGAGTTTCTGGAGAGAAGATGGGATGGGAATGTTACCTTCCATCAAATAAATACAGGTGGTTCTCGACTTACGGCCACTTTTGACCCCAGAATTTCCATCGTTAAGTGAGACATTTGTTAGGCGAGCATTGCCTCGTTTTACAACCTTTCTCGCTGCAGCTGTTAAGTGACTCACTGCAGTTGATAAGTTAGTCACCCAGTTGTTAAGTGAATCCCGTTTCCCCATGGACTTTGCTGATCAGAAGGTCGCAAAAAGGGGAAATCGCGTGACCTTGGGACATAGCAACGGTCACAAGTATGAACCTGCTGCCAAGCATCTTAATTTTGGATCACGTGATGATCGTGGGGATGCTGCAAACAAAGGTTGTTAAGTGTGACAAACGGTCACGCGTCCCGTTTTCCAGTGCCGTTGTAACTCTTGAACAGTCACTAAAATGAACTGTTGTAAGTCGAGGGCTAACCTGCAAAGAGAAACAAAATGGAGACTGATGTAAGGGGATGGGAAAGTGCAGCATTTGCTGCCTTTTTCATGGGATGCTGTTGGCATAACAGGAGAAAACATGTCCGCCTCCAATGTCGGTTTGCTCCTTTCTTCGGTTAATTAAAATAGTGGTGTAAATTCCTTAGGCTGCGCATGTGTGTGAAGGGAATCCACCTACGTGCAGGTGGAGCGGGGAATTTTTAAACCCCATCACAAGCGGAGTTCTCCTCAGCCTGCAAAAGACTTTTATATTAATCAGCCCAGCCTCCCCCTCACCCCCCCCCCCCCAGAAATACTTTTGCTCAATTTACTCTGAGGAATTTTTTCAGCATTTTTCCCTCCTTCCTCTTTTTTACCCTCCTTCTCCCTAAAGTGAAACCATCCTTGCCTGCTGAAAGGCAGGGCTTGGTGTGAATCTCTTGCTTGTTTATTGCCTTGTAAGTCCATTTTTGTCCTCTTTTCGGAGCTGACAAGAAGAGAGGCGTGAGTCTGGTTTTGCGGGAGGGAAGGGGTGGGGGAACGGAGGGAGCCAGCCCCCTCCCCACCCCCACCCCCATGAAGTTTCTGAGGAAACATGGCATTTGTTTTCACTAAAGATCTCTGGAATTTAGCACTTTTGGCTGTGGCCCTCCTATTGTCTGGAAGAAAACCCAGGGAAGGGCTCCGGCTTTCCCGTCATGATTAATTGTGTTTGCTTGTGCCACGGTGTGAAGGCATGAGTCTGTCGGATAGCAAGAGTGCCTTTCCCTGGACAAATAACACTTGTGTTGCCGGAGTCCTGGCTCAGTTTGGAAGATACAGGTAGTCCTGTAACTCCAATGGAGACCAGAATTTCTGTTGCTGAGCAAGGCGGTTGTTAAGTGAGTCGCGCCCAATTTAACCTTGTTTTTGTTTTTGCTATGGATTGAGAGAATCATGGCAGCTATTGAATAAGTTATGTGGTCTTTAAGCAGATCCGGCTTTCCTTATTGACTTTGAATGTGGGAAGATCATAAATGGTAATCGCATGACCTCAGGATGCTGCAACTGCTGGAAATACTATGCCAGATGCCAAACACACACAAACACAAACACCCACACACATTTTTACTTTCAAATGTATTGATCAATACTTTTTGGGGGGCGGGGAGAATTATACCGGTAGTCCTCAAAACTATTGTTTTAGTGTGTTGGTTGTAAATGCGAGGACTGGTTGTAAGTCACATTTTTCAGTGCCATTGTAATTTTGAACGGTCACTAAAAGAATAGTTGTTAAGTTGAGGACTATCTGTACTATTATAATTCCTTGCAAGTTTTTTTTTTTGTTAAATATTGATCAATACATTTAAAAGTAAAAGTGTGTGTGTTTGTTGTCTGTATGTGCTGTTGAGGTGGGAATACTGATTCTAACAAAATTCTGGATCTAGAGTTATAGCAGCCATCCCTAATTTGCAGCCTTCCAGATGTATTAAGATGATAAGAAAAGTGTTCTCGGATCAGCTGTCGCTATCTAGTCTGGCCTTTATGTAAGAGTCCACTGGGGTTGGGCGGGCAATAAATTTCAATAAATATAAAAGTTTGAGTCAGAAACAGTAACGGAGCAGATGCTTTCAGGAAGTTCGGGAAAATGGGCAGCCTCCCCTTTTCATTGTTGTCCCCAGCAGGTACTCCTTTGGAGGTATTGTCTATGAATCTGAAAGTAGCAAACACCCAATTATGGGCCAGTCCCCTCTCTCAGCCCATACATAACTCACAGGGTTGTGTTGTGGTGAAAATAGGGAAAGGAAGGAGTATTAAATTATGTTCCTGCCTTGAGTGGTTTATAAAAATAATGAAGCCTGGATATAAAACAAATTGCTTCGAGAAACAAGCAGAGAAGCTAGTTCCAAACATTGGCCTCTCTTGGACATGGGAGACAGGGAAGAAGCCCTCTACTCCATTTTGTTTAGTGTGAAGCCACCTCTGAGAGGTCATCTGTCATCACGACAGATGGGGAAATCCCTGTAAAGAGTTCCCAGTCATCTGTCTCCACCCTGGCTGGGAAGGAAATGCAGTGGAAG
The DNA here is from genome assembly GCA_017656035.1 of Myanophis thanlyinensis. Classification (NCBI taxonomy): domain Eukaryota; kingdom Metazoa; phylum Chordata; class Lepidosauria; order Squamata; family Homalopsidae; genus Myanophis; species Myanophis thanlyinensis. Next base: position 10,463 of record JAEANM010008982.1, read on the forward strand.
TCTTGACTGGTATTTGGAGGCCATCATACTTTGGGTGGAGAAAGGTAGACTCGGGCTTAACTCAAGCAAGATGGAGTTGTGGTTCCAAGATGGTTGCGATTTTGACGCTAAATGAGATTGGGCTTCCCTGAAAGAGAAATGCTATCTAAGGATTCTCCTGAATTCATGATTCATGCTAGCAGAGCAAGTGGAAGCCTGGCTAGGAAGATCTTAACCGGCATTAGCTGGTGTACCACTTGTATTTGTTCCTGGGAAAAGAGGCGCCGGCAATAAACATTCGCGGTCCTACCCAAGGTATAGCATGTAAGCAGAATCGGATGCCTGTTGAGTTCCTTATGGGAAGCCAGACAAAAATGAGAATTCTTGGACCAGGGCAGAGGTGCTGACTATTTCAGGAAATCAGAGAATTTATGATCTTGGAATGTAAGAGATGGAGCTATGCTGGAGAAAAACGCAACACAGGAGTGCTTTATTTGGCAATATTATGGTGCTTGGTGGTAGTTTGCATCATGACTTCGTAAAATGCTTCAAGTCAGTTTGCTTGAAGTGGCACAGAAACTATAGCAAATCCTGAAATAAAATCCTGAAATAAAATAAATAAATAGCAAGCACAGAATCAAGGAATCAATCAATTTACTTCTAAAGAATATGCCTCCGTCCAGACACAATACAGTTAATTTGTAGTTACTGAATTAACAGTTGTCCCTGCTGCTCACTGAGAAGGCTGCCTGTGATCCAGAAAGTAGTAAACTGGTAGTAACTTCGTTTTCCATGAATTTGTCCAATCCCCTTTTAAAGCTATCTGTTTATCAGTCCCAGATCTGCTTGTATTTCATTCTGATACACTCCTCCCAGTTCTTATGTTGTGAAAGAAGGGGAAAAGGCCACATTTTTCATGCCAATCATGTTTGGATCTTCCTCTGATGTCTGCCTGAAATTCCTAGCCGCTTTGGGCATGGGGTTGGGCATTCTAGCAAACCTTTGGCATATCTTGAAAGGTGCTTTTTCAAGAGGCAGCTGGGCTTTCTTTGTTTTTCCTTGCAGACATTTCGCTTCTCATCCCAGAAGCTTCTTCAGTTCTCTTATTTCTTGGATGAGAAGCGAAATGTCTTCAAGAAAGAACAAAGAAAGTCCAGTTGCCTCTTGAAAAAGCACCTCTGGGACAAACATGACCTGGATGTCTGAGAATCTCCACTTTGAAGGCATCAGTAATGAGGGCAGCTAGATTATCAGAATGTACAATGAGTTTTACTGAATTGGACCAAGGCCTTTTCTGATCCTGCCTTGCATTTCGCTCAAAGACCAACTAGATCGTGGATGTCAAACTTGATTTCACTGAGGGCCACATCAGGGTTGTGTTTGATCTTGGGCATGGCCAGCTTGACGTCACTGGTGTCGGGGTGCCTGTGGTAGCCCGAGCACTCTGCCAGTGAAAATGGACTCCCAAGCTCCGTTTTCAGTTGCGATGGCCTCCTGCAACCATCTGCCAGCGAAAATGGAGCTTGGGGAGGCGCACCCGACCCGTGCGAGCTCCATTTTCACTGGAAGAGGCACTGTAGGCCATCCTTCGTTGTTTCCAGGATGGCCCCGCGGGCCAGATCTAAGCACCACGCAGGCTGGATTCAGCCCAGGGGCCTTGAGTTTGACACCCTTGAACTAGATGTTCTTCAGGGAAGTCTTCAAAGATGATACAAGAATCATTCCTCCTTTATACTAGGATTTTTCAACAACTTGTGTTTCAAGAAGCATGTTATTTCCTAGACTGGAGGTGAAATATTAGCTCATCATCGGTTTTGATGATCTATTATCAAAACTGATTTTCCATGTTTTGGGGGATTTTACATAGTTCAGATGTTGAAGATGCTGGAAGAGAATATTATTTCGGAGCAAAGTACTACAGGAGTACGGGGTTGTTTGATGTTGCTGTGGAATCTGGGGATGAGTTGAACCAAAATCCTGAGTAAAAATCAACATATTGGTATTGTTACTTTAAAGGTGAATAAACAGTGAATATTTTGATTGTTGGACTAAGATGGTCCTTCTGAGCTAGTGAAATTTTCCCTTCCATGTACCAAAAGGGGAGGTAGAGAGATGAGAGGTTAAAAATATAGAGGAGGCCATTAATCTTCAGGCAACAGAAGAACTTTTCCCCTTTCCTTCTTACCTTATTTTTATTGTTATGGTACAACTACTACACCAAAAGAGGAAAAGAAAGCCAAAATATAGATACTCAAAAAGGAAATCAATGGAAGACAGGGACTGATTCCATGCCGTCTCCGTGCCTGCTGTTTAAAGATTGAATTGGGCAGCTTTTGTTTCATGTACAAATATATTTTAATGAAAGAGCTTTTCATGTCTTTAGACATCTTTAGATGCCTTTTGATTGTTGATATTAATCTCCCAGATGCTTACAGTTTTTCAGGAATGTCTAGTCTTCTGGCTTGTCCAACCGTTTGGAAGAGGTCGAGTGCTGTGCAATGGCTCCTCCTGTCTTATGGAATGACCTGTATTTTGAAAGGAGAAAGGAGATCCAGATTCAAAGCCATGGAAGTCCATTGCGGGACTTTGGGCCGGTCCCTTTCTCTCAGCCCATTTGGACCTTAGCAGGGAAGGTGCTAAACTCAGTACTGGGAGACCGAAGTCTCTTTATGTACTTCAGTAGCTATAGGTAGATTTCACCTGGATATCTGCTCCTAATCTAACACTTTAACCACTATGCCATAATGACTCTTTTGATTGTTGAGATTACCATTAAATACCCAGATAAGGTCAGAGCAGCCCTTGATAGACCGGTCCTCCTTGAATCTAAAGTCATCCATTTTAGTGGCCCTCATGTCACCACAGGTCAAGATAATCCCACCAATTAGAAGAAGGAAGTGCTTTTATTTGTTCTAAATCTCTTTTGAATCAGCTTCATTGACTGCCCCCCTGATTTTAGTGTTTTCTGAGCAGGAGAAACACATATCCATTTTTCTCCATGTATTGTATGATTTGATATTCCTAGCTCATGAGTTCTTACTACTCCAGACCAAACAGACTCCATCTTTCTCATCTTTTCTTGTGCGGGAAAGTATCGAAGCTTTCCTACTTATTTGGGTTTTATTCTTTATTCGTTTGCTTATATCTTGCCTTTATTATTTTTTTACAAATAACTCAAGATAGCAGCTTCTTCCTCTTATTTTCCCCACAACAACAACAACCCTGTGAGGTAAGTTGGACTGAGAGAGAGGGACTGGTGGCCCAAAGTCATCCAGCTGTTTTCATGGCTTAGCCAGACTAGAACTCCCAGTCTCCTGCTTTCGAGCCTGGTGCCTTAACCACTAGACAAAACTGGCCCTCTTTCAGATATATTTTTCCCTAAATCAATTATGTCCTTTCTTAAAAGTGGCATCCAGAACTGTACACAACAGATAGATAGATAGATAGATAAGTAGACCATAGATTTGTATAGCACCATTTTTCATTTTCAGGCTTTTTCCTAATTATCTCTGGAACACAGTATACCTTTTTCACAACTGCTCCACTTGCCTGATACCTTCATTGAGCTGTACACCATGACCCCAAGATCGTTATTTTTTTTTCTAAGTAGCACAGTTCCCCATCACCGTAGGTGTAAAGTTAAGAGTTTTGCTCCAGCACGCATCGTTTTACACTTAAAATCAATGGCATCTGTTGTGTGGTTGACCCATCCTTTACTTAAGCAAGATCTTCTAGAGCCTTTTACAATCATTTTGGTGTCATTACTGGCTGAGCCATGGGAAAAGGATTCCTGTTTCTGTTATGAATCACAACATGAACTTGCAGAAAAAGCTTCTCGGGCTTCGTGGCCGTTGAATCATCAATGGGAACGAGTTCACGAAGAGAAAAATGACGTGAGCTGTTCAAGGCAGAGGAACCGGCAAGAATAATAATTAGTGAAGTTAGCGTGATATAAACTCCGTTTTAAAAAAACATATGGTGCAACATCAACTGGTTATATCTAGGCTTTTCAGACGTTCGCTTTGTCAGCTTCTAAATCAAGAAGCAAATGTTTAATCCCGCCCCTCCCAGCATCTTGCCCCTATCCATTTCCCCCTTAGAAATATAAAGATGAGTATATAAAACAGTCTGTAATATTAAGCATGGGGGCAGATTGATTAATGAAAACTGGTGAAGGCAAGGCACTGAAGACACCAAGGTATGCATTTATGGTGGGGCAGAGGAGGGACTATGGCAACTTTACGATATGTGAATTCCAACTCCCAGGATTCCTGAGCCAGCCACGCTCAGTGAAGTCCACCAGGTTGTAAAAGTTGTCATAGTTGCTCACCCCTACTTTAATATTTACAACAGAGGTTGGAAAGTAACGTTTCATTTGATCTTCGTTATTCGATCACTAAGTCATGTCTGTGGACCATTGTCCTCTGGGACCCCTTGTCCACCATTCCAGAGTTTTCCCAAATTCATGGTCGTTGTGTCAATGACACCAACCACATTTGATCTTTATTTACCACAGAAAAAAAATATGTCATTGACAATAGGGTTGCCGGATTTTGTGTGCGCGCCTTTGCACACCGTGACAGTACCTCTTAAGTTAGCAGGTATTTAATTTGGCACGCATGCAAGAGGTTTGTTCTCTGAGTTTGTGATAGTGGAGACTAAGGCAGGAGTTGTAGCTTGTGTTTATTGAATAAGCTGTCATTGTCGAGTTTGTATGGTAAGCTTAACCATAATCTGTCAGCAAGATTGGCTAAGTGCCCGCAGTTTGCTAAACTAAAACCCACTAATCCCATTTAGACAGTAGCTTGGTAGCATGTGTGAATCATTCTCCTGAGAATCGTGTTGATTTTCCCTAGTGAAATCTATAATTTTTGCAAATTTCCTTGGGAGAAATAGAAGGATATAGGGCATAAGAAAGTAATGCTTTTGGGAGATTTCCCTATAATTTTTTTTTTTAAGGAAACAGTAACCTCTTGCAATCATTCTCTCTCCTCCATGTTTCTGAATATCACAGTTTAGGAGGTAAAAGAAAGATTTATCTCTAGACAGGGTGGAAGAAGGATGCCAAGATTTGTGGAATACCCTTCCCCTGGAAAAAAAAAAAAATTAGTGAAAAAGAGAAGACTCCTTCAAAATGACCCAATGAGGGTTGCGTAAAGAAGATGGTTAGAAAAAAAAAGACTCCCACAGCCCAAGTTCTTAAGTTGAAAATGCTCCTTTTCTTAAAAGTTCCACGGAAAATTAGGTTTATGCTACATTTCACAATTAGCTATTTTTCCAGATTACATAAAAGTGACCACCGGAAGGTCACGTCTTGGCTAAAATTCAGAAAAGGAGAGGTTTAACATTTTGAAAGTTATTTTCAGGGAGGTGTGCCGGCCCATTTCTTTGGAGAACTTAGACATCTGAAATTACCTACTCTCTAAAACAGTGTGAACGAACGCATTAGTCAGTTGAATTCCTGTACATTTCCTTCTTCCTCTGTCTCCCAGCCCCAGCTTGTGATTAAAATGTTATTGTTTAATAGTTCGTTAAGCTTTTTAGAACCTGATGAGACATCCAAGCTACCAGGGTTCATTCCAAGCTTACTAATTTCTTTTGAAAAAAGTTATTAGCCAAATTATTAAGACGCCCTTCAAGATGAAGGGCGGCTTACAAAAGACTTAAAACCATAAACAAAACCGGCTGCTTTAAAAAACATAGTACATCACCGGATATAATTGATCGCTGGACCTAAAAACAACAGCACCAAATTTAAAGCTTGCGGTGCATCATCGCAGATAGTGAGAACATTAAAAGAGTTGTCGGTGGAGAAGGATCACTGCAATTATGAGATTAATCGCAAGTATCTAAGACTCAGTAATTTCCGTAGGCCTGTCTGTCTATAAGGATGACTTGAATCTCGGTCCATTTCATTTCCTGTGAAGAAACACTCACTAGAGCTGTAGACCTTGTAGGAAACTGTATGTGGGTGCCTGTGTAGGAGGAAGTCCTTGGCAGTCTAAAATCAGAAGAAATACCTAGTGGCATCTTTCCAGACTGACAAACTTTCATTAAAAGGCAGAAGCTTTCCTAAGCAAAACAGCTTATGCCACTGAATGAAATGTACTCTTCCTTTGGAACAAATTGCCCCCGGAGATCCGGACCATCACAGACCTGCGGACCTTCCGGCGCGCACTAAAAACTTACTTGTTCCAACAG
>JAEANM010008983.1:0-16641 GCA_017656035.1 Myanophis thanlyinensis
AGCTTAAAATGGCTGGCTCAGGAATTCTGGGAGTTGAAGTCCATGAGTCATGAAAGAGCCAAGGTTCCCTACTCCTGAGGTAGATGAAGCACCTTTCCTCCTTCATATGCTTTAGTTCAGCTGTTCCTGGGTGTCAGCATGACCGCAAAATTGTTTCACTTCACTGGGGATGCACAAGCATTTCAGGCAACCAGCCACTCCCTTCAAAGCAGCTGTGTGAGTCCTCCAAAGAGCATGGCTGCTTTAATGCTTCAAAGAGGCGGGAGGATTGACTTATATTGCTCTATCTTGTGAGGGAAGTCTTATGTACATTTTTCAGAAATCCTTTTGGGTCCCACCACTGACATCTCAAGGGACCTTTATTTACCTATTCTACATCTATTTCTTGTATTTTTATATCCCCAGAATCCAAGCACTCCTTGAAATTTAGGACTTTTTTAATATAAGACAACGCTGGTAAAAACAAATACGAACAAAGAGTTAATTTCCATTATTTTTCCATCATCAGATAGGTCAATCAACAGAGGGTCACCTTAGTTTAAGGCTATTTGGAATAACTCCATCTTGGCTGAATTTAAAAATAAACCTGGGTAGTCACCAGTTTAATCTCAGGAGAGAAGGAGACTACTGTATTTCATAAAACATCTTTCTCTGCCCCCTCAACCTATTTCTTATAGAGTGAGAGCAGGTAATATTCAAACCTGGGTTGAATATACTGGATAGTTTTATTAAGAAAATGATAGATTTATTCTTATTCTCTGCTTTCTGTTCTTTATCCAGTTATTAATTTCATAAGATCATCTGTCCCTTCATTCCTAATCAATGAATGCTGAGGTATCTGGTGTTGAACATTTCTCTTTAACAAGACTCCTCCTTCTTAAGGTTTCCTTAACCAGCTTCTAATTTTATATGTATTTAGAAACTGATATTACATTGGCTATTTAATTAAATAATAGAGAAGCAATTTTAGGAATATCTTACACAATTATTTTGCTAGCAACTTTACATTTAAGTTCCTTTAGAACTTCTTTTGGGCAAATACCATTTAGTCCTACAACCTGTTCATTTAGCCTATCTTTAGTTTTAATTTCAGAGGTTTGATTTCTTGATTTTATCATTTCAGCATTAGTATATGTTGTATATATTCTTCAGTGTAGGCACAAGCAAAGAATACACATGCATGGGCATACCCAATTATCTCATTTTTTTAGTACTCATTTAATTCTCTTATCTATATTCTGTTTATTCACATAATGCTTTATTATTTATATTACTAGTGTTAATTTATTTCTCAAAATTCTGCCTGCATCCTTTATTGTTAATCTGAGGAAATCTTGAGGAAACTAGGAGTGGATTCTTGAATGAAGGATTATCAATTGTTTTCGTTTGTTTGAAAACGAAATCTCTGGATTCAGAATTCATTATTGCTTAGCAAGTATCTTTTTCTCAAGGCTCTGAATAATGGATCTCAGGATTCAGATAAAAAAGAAACATGAATTTTCTGAGCCTAAAATCTGCTCATCCCTTATTTAGGGATCTAGAGATTTTGTCTCTTTGTCATGATCAAAATATACATTTATGCCGTCCATGTAAAGAGAATTGACAGTGACCATTTGTAAAATCTGATTTTATGCTCCATATCAAGATCGTTTCAAATGAAGCTCACCCATATATTTATATGTATATTGTTCCAAAACATTTCTAGTACCTAGTGGCACTAAACGCCTCCTGTATATAGGTGGAAGATTAAAGCATTTCAAAGAAAACTTGCTTGGATATTTTGGTTTTCAAATCCTACTTAGATTTATAAATGTGTTTATAAATACAAAGATAGCTTGGTAGTAATGGTAGAAAATTTATATGAATATAAATTCATATACATTTCTTCGAATAAAGAAAACCCACCCATGGCTTTCTTTATACATGGTTTGTTAATAAGAAATGGATTCATGCACAATATACTAAGCCTTAAGCAAGATTTTATATACCATCATAGCTAGGTTTTGGTATTAAGCCAATAACAGCAAATCATTTCAGCCAGTTTTTCAAAGGATTGAATATCCATGATTATGAATTCCACTTACAATTTTCCTTTTTTTTCTTGGATGGAGGAATTTTCTGGATTTGAGGACCCTTTTTTCCCATTATGTCCTTTCAGTTTGTTCACTCTCCTGCTATCTTCTCCTGCAAAGAAAAACCCTGTTCGCTTTGTTGCAAGAATTTTTTTAAAATATGCACACACCTATTCTTGGGAAGATAACTGCCACTTGTAACCCACCTTGATTACATTATATCTTGTCAAAAGCTCTTTCTCCTCTTTCAAGCTATACTCTGAGATAGCCAATCTAGCAGAAAAGGCAATGTGATGTAATTAGCATTTTTTTTATCCTATCTCCTGGCCCAAAAGTCGATGAGTAGATTTGTGTAATGCACCTCATAATCCCAGGAAATGAGAAATGGCTCTTCCTCCCCTATGCTTCTGATTGAGGATTAATGGAGACACCAGAGTAGAGTGTTTCTTCTTACTCCATTTTCACTTGGATACCCTTTTCATTTGCTGTCCTGACAACTGTCCCAACAGTATTGCAATCCTGTAGGTCAGGGGTCTCCAGATGTGGCAACGTCAAGGTGTATGGACTTCAACTCCCAGAATTCCACAGCCAGCACCTGAAAGTTGCTAAATTTGAATCTCTGCTGTAGACGATCCTTTTGTGTGAGCAAGATATCTCATACTGAGAAAGGAAGAGAGTTAAATTTCTCCTTTTTATTTCTTCCAACCCAACAGAATGTTGGAAAGCACAATGGTAGTCAGGAGTCTATCCATCCTTCAGTTCTCTGAAAACAGAAGAACATAGGATTAAATCTGATGTGAGGGGAAGAAGTTGGCAAAAGAAAGAGCCAGCTTGAAAATGGGCTTGATCTGGATGGGGCCAGCAGGGAAAACCACTCCAGAAAATAAATCTCCTTGTGCATTTCTGTGGTTGTTATGGCTGCTGGAAATTAAACTGGAAAGAATAGGTGAGAGAGAAAATTAAACCAGAAAGAAAAAGGTTTTATGGGAGCAAAACTGGAGATAACTTTGGAAATGAATTAGTTTAAAAAATGCAGCAACTAAATTAGGTCATTCATTAATTAGAGGTGATGTATTTCTAGAGAATAAAATTCCAGCTTCCAATGATACAAACTCCTCTTTACCCAGAGTTGTTAAATCGTGAAATTCACTATCTTCCATATCAGTCTGCTCCAGTTTGCTAAACCTGTTGGTGTATGGACTTGTGGGGTTCAGAATTGTGGTTCTCAGTCATGGTAGATAATACTGGGAATTGAACTCTGCACCCAGAAGTCATTCAGGTTGAAGAAGTTTGCTTTAAACTATAAAAAAAAAAAGAAAAGAGAATCAAGTTAACTATATGGGAAAAAAAGTTCCTAAATGCATTTTAGGATAGTAACTTTATTAGGTCAACTGGATCATACAACAGTATATATATATATTTTTCTGAGTTTTTCTTAACTGCATGAAGAACTCAAGTGCCTTAGATGTTATCACAAGTACAACAAAATGAACTGCGTTTGGTTAATATTTGTCATCTTTGTAAATTAGATATTTTTTTTACTTAGCTTTTGTTGAGAACAGGAACTAATGTAATTCTTTGCAGATTGTTCTAATCTGGTCAGAATTGTCTTTTGGATCCAGATTCCTGGTTATGTAACCCTCTATTTACTCTCATTCTTCAAACTCATGCCAAATATGTGCAGTCAGGCAACACCCAGCAGGAAGTCTCCAGGGTTGAGAGCAAACATCCAAGTATAGAAAAGAAAGAACAGCTCTAAAGAAATGTAGGCATATGGATAATAAACACAAAGCTTTAGAAGCTGAGGCCTTACTCTCCCATGAATCATGATAAAAAGGTGTGATTGCTTTATTCAATCCCCTTTTAACCTTTTCTGTAACTGAAATATGCTGTAATAAAATTCCTCAAAAGTACCCAGATTTCAAAGGCAAATGAGCCTGTTGGCTTTAGAATATTATCCAGGAATTATTGCCTCCAATAGCTACATCTGGCTTGAACTAAAGTGTGACTTGGTACCAAAAACATCTCTTCTTCATTTCAAGATTGCTCGGGGAGGGTGAAATGGCCATGTCTATGCAGAGTCCATTGCCAGGGTTGAACATACTTTAAGAAGCATTTGACGTTGCTTCTAATTTCCAAGAAATAATAATAAAAAATGTTTTTACTTAATGTAGAGATATTCAATTGTTCATGTGTAACAGTGGCCAAAAGCTTAGATTCTCTTCCATTGGGCTATTGTTTTTAAACTGAAGTCTGCAAGTCTTTCATAAAAAATCCAGACACTGATACAGTTTAATGACAATGTATTTAAAATAGAAAGCAGAAGTAAAGCACATATTCGCAGGACGGCTTGTTCACCAGCAAGACTTATTGTAAAATACTGTCTTATCCACAGGACTAGACAAAATCTGTGGTTTTGTATTTCTGTGCAGTGGAAACCATAGCTATATTCTTGCTGTGCTATTAAAAGGCAACTTTTGATGTACTGAGGATCACTTAGTTTACTTTTCATTTGCATTATATTTACAGTCACAAAATTGAAAATACTGTTGCATCACCCAACGGAAATGAGAAGTAACAGTAATATGCAAGGGAATGCTGGCATGAGTAATCAAGGAATCCAGTTTGACTTTGTGGCCAATAGTACTTACTCTATTTTGGCTGTTGTAGCATTAAAATAGTATAGCCACTTGAAATCCTTTATCGGCAATACCAGCAGAAAACTTACAATCTGCTCAGTAGTGCCAGAGTTAACAATACATTGCTGTCAGAACCTGGCAGTCTTCATGGTTTGATTGTCCTTCTGTGTAATGTAGAATTAACTCCAATGTTTAAAAAATAATTAGTGCTATTTCAAAAGAATACTCAATCTATGTTTTGTAAGAGTCCTGCATTAGACCTGACCACAACTATGGTCGGGCATTTTTTTTAGCAGATAACTCTGAGGAAACCAGAGCTCCAGCCTTTTCTGCAATCCAAGTAAAAATGACTGGCTCAGAGATTGGGGAAATAGCAGGGCCACAATGTTTTACAGATTAACAGAGTTGGAAGGGACCTTGTAGGTCATCTAGTCTAACCCCCTGCTTTACACCATTTCTGACAAATGGCAGCCCAATCTTTTCTTCTCCAATGATGAAGCTTCCACAACTTCCGAAGGCAAACTGTTCCATTAGTTGATTGTTCTCACTGTCAGAAAATTTCTCCTTATTTCTAGGTTGAATCTCTCCTTGATCAGTTTCCATAGTTTATTCCTTGTCTGGCTTTTGGGTACCTTGGAAAACAGCTTGACCCCTTCCTCTCTGTGGCAACCCCTCAAATATTGGCATACTGCTAACATGTCTCTCTTCTCTAGACTAGCCATGCCCAGTTCCTGTAACGGTTCTTCATATGTTTTAGTCTCCAGATCCCTAATCTGATTGCTCTTCTCTGCACTTTTTCTAGAGTCTCAATATCTTTTTTTTTTATAGTGTGGTGACCAAAACTGGATGCAGTATTCTAGGTGTGGTCTTACTAAGGCTTTATAGAGTGGTATTAATACCTCACTTGATCTTGATTGTATCCCTCTGTTAATGCAGCAAGGATTGCATTGGCTTTTTTGGCGGCTGCTGCTGCACAATGCTGGCTCATATTTAGCTGGTTGTCCACTAAAACTCCAAAACCCCTCTCACAGTTACTGCTATTAAGGCTGGTTTCACCCAGTCTATAGGTGCACTTTTGATTTTTCTTGCCTAAGTGTAAGACTTCTCTCTATATTAAATTTCATTTTGTTAGATAGGACGCAGTGTTCAAGTCCGTCAAGATCCATCTGGACCTTGAGCCTATCTTCTAAGGTGTTAGCTATTCCTGCCAGCTTAGTATCATCTGCAAATTTGGTAAATTCCCCTTCTATTCCCTCAGCTAAGTTGTTTATGAAGATATTGAAGAGTACTAGGCCTAAGACAGAACCTTACGGTGCTCCACTGCTTCCTTCCTTCCATGTAGACTTAGACCCAATAAAGACTACTCATTGAGTATGGTTTGTCAGCAGTTGTGAATCCATCTGGTGGTGATGCTATCTATCTAACTTTTTTCTAGCTAACCAAGAAGTAGGTTGTGATCTGCTTTGTTGAGTGCCTTGCTGAAGTCCAAGTATATTAGGTCCACAGTATTTCACTGATCTACTAATTTATAGTCACTATGTTGAAGAATAAAATAAGATTGGTTTGCCATGCTCTGTTTTTAACAAACCCATGCTGACTGCTAGTTATTACTTTACTTGTTTCTAGATGTTGGCAGATTTGTTCTCTTATTATATTTTCCAGTGTCTTCCTGGGTACTGATGTTAGGTTGATTGGTCTGTAGTTATCTTAATATAGGAGTTGAGTGGATTCTCTGAAAATGGTCTCAACAACCATATCGTCACTGAAACCAGATTAGAACTACAGCCAAAAGTGTTGGGAGAAGAAGGAAAACATTAAAGAGCTGTAGATAACTTCAAACGGCCTTGGTATGGACTGGGCATAATATGAAGGCATGTTGTGAACTCTTGGCAAAAAACTTAGTTACTGGAATATGTTTGTGCCATGGTTAGGAAGACATGGAGAATAGCCTTTAGTTTCTTCAAAGTGGGGATCGGCAGTAAATACTTGCTGAGATACAGTTCACCTACTGTACTTTAACCTGATCCCAGTTAAAAATAAAAGCTGGTTTGGAATGGTCTGAGGCAGATCAATTCAGTCATAATAAGTACAATCATCTTGAAAGTCATGCTAGACTTTTGTTAGAGATCCATGTTGTTATCTTGTTTACAACATGGAGGACGCTTTCCATTGCTTGCTTCCCCAACAATGTCCCAGTCTCCTACTTTAACCTAAAATCTTGGCATTTCCACTGATCATCCATCAAGTATTAATCATGTCCAATCTTGCTGAGCTTGTTTGAGATCAGCCAAAGTCAGCTAGATATTGCTAGATTACTTTGTAATTGCTTTGCGTTACCTGGCTTGAAATGTAATTACGGGCACCCCCTTCTGTATTCACAAGCATCACTAAAGTCCATGAAACCAGTTCTTCATATTGTAACCCTTGTTTCTTTGTAGACAATGTTGACTTGTCTGCTCTGCTTGCATGATGAACCCAATTCTCTCCTGATGTCACTGATTCTGTCTCCCCCCCCCCACTTTTTTTTTTGCAAGGCCAACTATGCACCCCATTGATCAGTTGACAGCTTTTACCCACCCACTTCTATAGCCTGTTGGCTACCCTAGAGAGTCTCTGCCAATCAATGTAGAAAATTCGCTGCACAATGGCTCCACAAAGTGGAGACAAGTGAATCCTTGTTCATGTAGCTCGGCAGTCATGAACTCACAATCATTCTTGCAAGTGCAACAGCTGCGGCCTCTACACCCTCCTTTGTTGCTCATTTATTGCATGTGCTTGGAGCAAGCCCTGGCTATTTGCAGGGCCTTTTATTCTGCATGCCTAGTTGGTTGTCTTACAATTTGGATCAAAAGGACCAAGTGCAAACAAATGAACTTCCCTATGTACAATTATAGATATTTTTTTCCCTGTGATTGCAGGTGCTATACCAGTCTATCAGGAACAAGATGCGGGTTAGGGTTTTCCATTCTCCCCAGTCAGAATGAAAAGAAATCTTCCCCTTCACTGCATTTTACTCTAAACCACATCCCTGGATACCAGGTGGGGAAAAAGGAGCAGATGGTCTACTTTCTCCAACTATAATCAAATTCCTCTTCCTCTGCACAGGCTTTACAAGATTGATCCCAAGTTTGGGAGATTTACTAAGAGCCAAATCGTGGAAATGATGTGGTCATTAAGAATTGTCAATGCCTTGACGGACATAATTAAGGGCCAAAAGAAAAAAAAATGTAACAGCAACTGCACTATGCCCAGAAGTTCCCAAACCAAGGTTTTCCATTTTATTTTCTGCCTATGAGTTTCAAAAGTGCAGTACAAAGACCAGAATTCATAGTTTGTCTATTTATTAAATTTATCTGCCACCCATCATTTTTGAGTGACTTTAACCAGCTCACAAAACAATATAACAATACTAAAAACATTACAAATTAAAACATTAAAGTTAACAAAAATTTAAAAAAAGGGACTAGTACATAAACAGGACGAAGGTGGGATCTTCTTACTAATCACTAATGGTCCAAATCTCTGAAAATTGCAAAGAAATGTCTCTTTCCTAAGAAAGAAACAAGCGCTAGTGAAAAGGGATTTTGTCAAATTGCTAGAGAGAAGTTTATAGGAAGTTCCACCTTAAGAGAAAACTTTAATGAACTTTTTTTTTCAAAAGGGGAAGTCGTGTGTGTATTAGCTCCCCAGAGATCGGAAAAGCAGGTTTGTTGTAGTTCTACTTGGAAGTTGGAAAGCTCTAGAGAAGCCTGTGCAAGGGGTGGGTGGGTGGGGAGAGACCAGAGAGAGTGAATTGGAGGCTGACTACTTCCAAAGTACTGTCAGCAGATGGCTTGCTGTTCCTTCTTGGGCAAAAGCCGTTGCTTGGTTTGATCCTTCACTGCAAGTATGTCTCCCTTATGTAAGAAAACCTCTTGGCAATATACAGTATTCAGCTTGCTCTGCTGAAGGTGAGCCTGGGGGAACCTGGGAATGGGAGGGAAGCAATACAAAGTGAGGCTATGAAGCCACAGTTCTGCTAGATTTTGATGAATTTACTGTCGTGATGACTATGCTGGAATGTATTATGTAATGGAGCTAAATAATTCTTTCCTGATAGAGAGATCCTTTGGACAGGACATAAAACAGATTTATTTTTGGTGTGCAAAGCCGCTTGCCTTTTTAGAAGTAGCTTCTGTAAAACTAAAATGCCAACTTGACTTTGGAAGGTGTTTTTGTTCTTGTTTCTTGGCATAGCCTCAACTTAGATGTCATTGGAAAACTTGGCAGAATGGAATACTGCAACAGTTTCCAATTCTTTTGACAGTCCCACAAGAGAAATACACACACACACACAAAACATACACACTCACATTTTTCAGGATCCATCCTCCTTTGCAACTGATCTGAGAAATGATCTGTAGAGCGGATCTTTAAAGCCGTGATTTGCTTCTTATTTCTTGATAATCACCAAAGAATAGTACTTGACATTCAAGGTACATTGTTTAGGTACTTGCCATAAGATATGCAGATGTGCGATTGTGAATAATAACAATGTATGAATGGCTTCTGTACAAAGAAGATAAATTAATGGATTTCTTTCTAGAGAAGTGCACTTTCAGTGTGGCTGGGAATAGCATGACCAGTTTATTTAAATAATAATTCGATGTTTTGTAAGTACTATGTATGCTCCACTTTCCTTCTCTAATTTGTCCTATATGTACAGGTGGTCCTCATTTAATGACTGTTCAGAAACTGCTCAAATTTCTGATAGTGCTGAACAAGTGCTACTTATGATCGATCTTTGTAGTTCTGATTGTTAAAGCATCCCCACAGTTATGTGTCATGATTTGGGCGCTTGGCTCACAATTACAATGTTACAATGTCCTGCAGTCACGTGACTGCGATTTGTGATCTTCACTGCCGGCAAGTCCTTGGGGAAGTTGGCAGGAAGTTACAAATGGTAAACATGTGACATTGTGCTTAATGACAGCTTGGGATTTGCTCAAGGATGGCAACCAGAAGTCCTGGAACTGCCATGGCTAAATGGCACAAGTATGTGATGATGTGTTTTACAACCACATTACTTAGATTCTAAGTCCCAATTGCTGTTGTTAACCAAGGACTGCTTATACTAATTCCAACTCCAACTTGATATAGTACATTGGTAGGATCATTTTAAATATAGGGGAAATATGAGACATCCAGGTTAGATTATTAGTTCTCTGAGTTGTTGAAATTTTTTCACAAAATTGAGACCAAATTCAAAGTATTTGCAAAACTTTTTAAATGGATAAACAAAAATCTCACTCTTGTATATTGCATTAGCAGCTTTCCAGTACATATAAGATACATTGCAGCATTCTTTTCTGTTCTAGATTTGTGTAGTTGAAATGTACCTTAGTTTTAAAATGATTGCTACGGTAATTAATATGCAAGAAGATCCCCCCCCCCCCAATCTTGTAGGTGCTTAAGGGGAGGCTGTGATGCCATTTACACACACCAGAGGGGGACAGATATCAAGTCTCAGACCTCTTTTTTTGCTGGTTTCAAAGACTCTGCCACTGTATTTGGTGGAAAAACACTACAACAAAGAAGTGCACTTTCCCACTGATTTTATGAATAAAACACAAAGAATTAAAGCATTAAATAGATTCAACGCATCTAAAAAGTGAAACTCTCCCCAACATGCACACACACTTCTACAAAACTCCTTCATCTTAATTCTGCATGCTGATGATGATATTACTACTTTGAACTGCTGCAACCAACAGTAACAGAAATATAGAATTTAAAAAATGGGATATCTTAATTATCCTTCCATAGTACGGTGGGAAAATGAATGACGGCACAAGAAGAGAGCAGCTATTTGGCAAAGTTAGTTCCTGAGCAACTAAGACCTTTCAGTAGCTGAAGAAATGCAGCAGCTTAAGTAGAGATGTTCCTCAAACTTCAGCCAGACAGTGAACTCTAACCTATATCCTGTCATTGCCCAAACTCTTTAAACATTAATGCAAGGAAACTCCTGTCCCTGCATCATGCTACTCCTCATTTACACAATTGGGACTTTGAACCGTTTTTTAAGCAGAATGACTTAGTTTAGTTTCTCAAGAACATTATTGCTATATGTTTCCTACTGTAGGTTGTTAAGGGCACTGTGATCTGTGGGGAAGAGGAAGAAAAAAGATGAAGTCAAATGTAGATATGTACGTATCTAATATGTGCTGATGAGTTTTGGCAGATTTATTGGATAGGTTAGTACATTTTTAACAGAGTAGTTAAACTTTTGAATGTGCAGTGCTCTTACCTATGAAGCAACAAATGCAGAAAAGTGCGAACTGTTACATCACAACTTTTCTGATCATCTAAAATGATTGTGTGTATATATACATATACATATATGACAGTCTTTCTTTGTTCATTTGCTTCTATACCTTTCTGTGGGATTTCCTTCCATTATGGTCAACATTTTTTCTCTGTAAATGTGAGTATAAAGGTACCAAAGCTATAATTTGTGTATCGGTGGGTCCTTAAGGTCTTGTGTTTTGTTGCCTCCTAATATTTCCAACCTCTGACCTTATGCAGAATTGGGGAGACGCGATCAGTTTGTATGTCATTGTCCCAAAAGCGGATGGAATTTTTTTTAAGTAGGTCAGGTTAATGCAGATTTACTGGTTACTATGGATATTGCTTAATTATACACCAGTAATCCCCCC
Organism: Myanophis thanlyinensis; assembly: GCA_017656035.1. Taxonomy (NCBI): domain Eukaryota; kingdom Metazoa; phylum Chordata; class Lepidosauria; order Squamata; family Homalopsidae; genus Myanophis; species Myanophis thanlyinensis. The sequence goes on from JAEANM010008983.1 coordinate 11,407, forward strand.
TGAGAATATCACAACTGCTGCTCATTTTTCTGTTTTTAAATATTCCCAGTAAGTATAAATTGGGAATATATTAGAAAAAGCAGAGAAGAATCTAGGTTAAGATACAAGGTAGAAAAGCAAAAGTCTCCAGGTGGTGGCACATACTGTTGTTTGAGCTATTTTAAATCTCTCCATTTTTTTATTTTTCTTTTGTCAAGGGTGATGGGAATCATAGCACTGGACCAGTTTGAAAAGATGATTCAGGCCAATCATTTTATAATCTGGAGTCATCTATATCCAACACCCTTCTGCAACATCTCTCAACTAACTACTCCTGTTTGCATCCTTTTCTTATTTTCACATCTTTTTTGCATAGCCACTTTGGTTTCTTTTGCTGTCCTCCATTTTTCTCTTCATTGGAACAATTTGCAGTTCTGCTAGGATTCCTCTCCAGAATCTTATCTATCGTTTCATTAAAACCCACATTTCTGAAGTCTAAAGATAGGTGTTTGACTAACCACAGTGTTGGTGTAAAATCCAAAACTTAAGTGTGACAAAATCACTTTTACTCACTGTGCTGCTTCTACTTCTACTTCCTCATTTATGCCTTCCCTGTTGTTTTCTCCATCTTTTGAAAAATAAATTTGTCAGCAAGACAAGTCTGGAATTTCCTGGTAGGACCATGCTTAGCTGAGTTTGTCTACCAATCAATGTGAGGTTAAAGTCTGCCATCACACTCTTTATGTGGGCTAGCTTGCTGTATACATCCACTGACCAAAATTGTTGTCCCAGGTCTAATTTACAGGTTCTTTCCTTTTAAAGTTCAAATGCTGGTGAACTGATTTTTTTCCACAGTATCCCCTTTTTTTGAGATTGCTGCATTCTTCTTTTCCAAAAGAATGGATGCAACATTCAGTGATCTCAAGAGAAAGAGATAGGAGGTCTAGGACTCACCCCCCCCCCAAGAACAGATCCAGCCTTGTTCCTGCTACAGTGGCTCTTATCCTTTATAGCTATTTGGGGAAGTACTTTATAATCAGAAGTGTTTAGGGAACCATACGGGAAGGCTGCTTAAAGTAACATCTGAAGAAGATACAACCTTCAAGACAACTTGGTTAGATACACGCTGTTCAAATAGGACAAAATATGAATGGCAATTTGTGAAAGCTTTGGTATCTTCTATCAGCCTTTATAACTTTTCTCATCTATTGATTTTGGTGGTTATGGTGGGAGGAGCAGGAGCAGGAGGAGATTACAATATAGTTGCCATTTTAATGTTTTATACATAACTTTGACAAGATGTTACTCCAGAACAAGGGACAATGTGGAAAGACAATGATGGTCCCTCGTGTGTGTAGAATTAAGGTAGCCAAACCAATTTCTTTTAGTTTTTTGGGGTGGGCTATAGTTCTCACAGTCTTTACCATTTGTGATAGTAGCTATGACTGATGGAATTTGTTCTTCCAAAATAGATTGCCAGAATCCTCTCTGGAGTAGAGGATCCATATATTTTAGAGAGCAGGATTTATGTCCGCCATCTGGAATGCTTTAGATTGCCTATGCTGCTAATGAGTTTCCTAAAGAGTCTGAAAATGACTGCCACTTGAGATAGAAAACCTGGATGAATAAAGTTATAGGATGTTTTTGTTCATTTCTTGTTTGGTCCAGGCTGGCAGCCACTCTTTTCTCCAGTATTTTCTCAAGGTAAATACTTCCTTAAATTCAGATCGGTTCCTGATAATTATAGGTAATCGTCACTTACCAACTCCAATTTGAACTAGAAACTAGTCTATAACATCATGTAAATATAAAGTGTTGTAAGGTAAAACATGTGACCATGCTCAACTTAGAAGGGCAATTCTGGCTGTGGTTGTTGGTGAATTGTTTTGCCAAATCAGGGTAGTGATCAAGTGCCTAAGCTATTGGTTCTTTTGGATCCAGAGACAATAAGCACACCAATGAATAAAGGGATTTTAAGCTTTATTGTTAACATAAAAAGCATACATACCAAGCAAGATGATCCCAAATCTCTTACAAGCTGTCAGGAGTTCCTAGAAATGACATCAGAGTACCCCAAGGCTGGCTGGTTTCCACAGTACTCAATGCTAGTAATGTTAAAGACCAATATTAGGGTTTTTATTAAAACCTGGCACCAAGACTTCATGGTCCTGCTTCTATGGTCATGAGACAAGACTTGACATTGAGTGGATGGTACATGATTCTGTGATGGAAGCAAAAGTCTGAGACTTTCCCAGATTTGAAGCAATGGGAAGTTCCCGCCTCTTCTCCTTTATTCAGCAAAGGAAAGTAAAACAACAACAACAACAAACAAACAACAGGTTAGTTCTAAACTCATTAACTCTAGCCTTTTCTTACTATGAAGGAGAAATCAGAATATGTCACTAAACTTCTTGAAGTACAATGGTCTTCCACATTGCCACTACATGAATCACCAGTGGTGATTAAATGTGACATCATGTGACTGCAACTTGTGATTTCTTCTGCCTTCTCCATTGGCTTTGCTTATTGGAAACCAGCTGTAAAGGGAGCAAATGGTAATACTGAAACTGCGGGACACTGTGACTGTCATGTGTATCAGTTGCCAAGCACCCTGACTGCGATTATGTGACTATGGGGATGTGAGAGCTGCAGCTTCAGGCACCAGTCGTAAATCTCCTTTTCGAGCACCATCAACAGCTGAGTGAGTGGTACATGCCTGCATGCATCCATGATGTTTTCTTGGGAGCAGTATGGAAGTAATTTGCCTCTTCTCGTGAGGTTTTCAATCTTCCAATCTTGCCTGTAGTTCTGGGAAAATTGTGGTAGTCTCCTATCTCTGAACTGACCTCAGTTTCAGTCCTATGTCATCTAGGGGCCATACTGACTTTCAGGATACTTCATAGCTACCAATACTGTAGTCAGTGTCTTCATGGTTTTATTTGTTGTTTGGTGGGTGAGGAATTATTTTGTTAGATGATATTTGCCATATTGTTTTTTTCTATTTCTGCAATTTGTTCCTCAAAGTATGTAAATGCATTCTTTGTTACTCTTGGTGGGTACGATTTTCTCCTTTGTTCTTCATCTTCCCCATCTAGGCTTTTAGATAAAATCAGTTACATAAGCCTGATCTGTAGGTATTCTGGACTCTGAATTCCAGAATACATGCATGATGATAATTCTAGAAACAGCCATCCCAACAGATACCAGGAGAGACAAATTTGCTAAACGCATTCAGAGATGATGCTAAAAAGGAGTCACGCATCACAATATTCCCCACCGCTGATCAGCTATTCCAGGCGGCATAACACGCACAGATATTTCCACCCACTTTTTTGGGGGGGAGTGCATCTTATGGAGCGAAAAATTCGGCATTTGATTCTGACTTAGTGTGTTGTATGAATCTTATGACTTATTCAACAACTACTATGAAGTCCTCAGTAGCTTAGTACAGTCTGTAAACTCGGTTGGGAGTATTTGGTATAATCAAGTTGATTTAATTTTACATGACCTAGCAACTTGGGAGGAAAATAGAAGATGACAGAAATTTGCTAAGAAATCTGGAGAGCCTCGGTAGGAAGTTTGTTTTTAAAGAACTTTAAATTGCTGGCTGCTCATCAGACATGTACATAGTAACAAGATAGATAGCAAGCATGATAAAAATAATTCTCCTAAAGTTGACCTGACAAACAACTTAAAAATAATAATAATTTGTTCCTCATTGTAGGGATTTGGGATTAGATTACCTCTCTAATCACAACAAAAAATTAATATGCCCGCTTGGAGTAGGCTTATGTACAAACTGTTATGCAAAAAAATTAATGGGGAGGGCTAGAACTAGGCCACTCAGGGGTTGCTAGAAAGAGTGCTATCGCCTAGGTAATGAATCTTGTTGCTATGGTGCTCCTAAAGGCTGCATCAGCTTTCAAAAGTTTGACAGCTGACTGAGATTGAAGGTTTTAATGAGGACAGACAGTTAGTTTCAATCATCCATTTCTTGGAAAATATTCTTCAACTTTATTAATGTTTCTAGAATATAAATTAATAATGGAGGTGTCCTCTCTGCAGTTTAGGTACCTGAAGCAGCATTATTTAAGCAATGTAGTTTCAGACTGTTTATTTAGTTTCTTCTGGTTATGAAGCCATGGAAGTCATAAAATAGTGTTTTATTGGTCCTTTTTGTTTCTTTCCCAGAATAATGGTTGTCTGTACAGGAAGAGCCCTACCTTTTCATTACTTTTGGAGATAATGTAGATGTATTTTGTTACATTAGCAGAGCAGGTAATGTAATTAGTTCCACATTGGTGTTTTTAATGGCAGGTTTTATTTTGTCTCATTTACTATTCTGGGCTTACATATTAATTGTTAATGCGTTATAACACCCACCAAGCAGTGGGTTTTTTTTTTCATATTTTAGTACATTTGGACCTCATCTGTAAACTTGGATGGCCTACTGCCTCCTCCGAAGAGCAACTGTAGCTATTAAAGAGGATTGTTGACCAATTAAACAAATTCATTTCACTGCCTTATTTTAATTGGTTAAAGCAATGCTGTAATATCCCAATACCAGTAATTCTTTTGAGGCGATTTAATTAAGTTAACGGTACTTTCCATTTTCTAATTAAATCAAACAAAACATAGATTGTTTAAACCTATGGCCTGGGCAAATCTGAGAGATGTGTCGAAATCAGTTTCACTGACGAAATTGCCACTGGATGATTTTTTTCATTAGCAGTTTGGATCTAAAGCTCATTTAACATTCATCACAACTAAATATAATTCGTTTTAATGAACTTCTTAGTTCCATTTGTCAGGGATTTTTGTATGTATTTATCATTGGCCAGGTTCCTACAACATCCTTAACTGCATTTAAAGGGGATCATGTATTGTGACAAGAAAGGATCGATTGATCCAGTCAAATAAGCCTCGGGTGCTTCCCTGCTGCTTGTGCAGCCCAATTCTGAATGGGCTACAGCCCGGTACCGGGCTGTGGCCTGGGTGTTGAGGACTTCTGTTCTATTAAATTGATGTTTCATGCATTGTTAGTAAGAATACAAATACAAATTAAAATTTATTGGTCACATACACAGTCATACATGGTACGATATGCAGTGAAATGCTTATGCGACTGTGAGTAAGTTAAGGCAAATTGGAAGGATAGAATAGGAAATAAGTTAGGGACAGTTGGGAAAGTAGGAATGAGATACAATTGTGGTTCCTGTTATAGTCTTGAGTGTTCTTGTGGTTCCTGGTTTAGTG
>JAEANM010008984.1:0-16641 GCA_017656035.1 Myanophis thanlyinensis
TTGTACACTGAGAGCATATGCACCGAAGACAAATTCCTTGTGTGTCCAATCACACTTGGCCAATAAAGAATTCTAATTTATTCTATTTTATTCAAGGGAAAAAAATATGCCAGTGCTTTGTTGACTGAAAACTAACACTCTATCTTGTGTTCTAGCATTGTAATAATTCTAGTATTCTTTATTCACTTTAGTAACTAAGGTTATGGCAGCACTTCAGGTTTCAAGAAGAACCATGGTTCTGATCATGTGGAGGCATGAACATAGGACTTGCCTAATGCATTCAACATTAATCAAAGATGTCTTTTTCTCAGGATGGCTTATCTGGAACTAAGCCATGAAATAGCATTGAGGAATAACAATTATAATGTTGTAACAATCACAATTATATTGATTCCATTTTCATTAGGATTTGTACAATTTGAACGGAGTATAGGGCTGGATCTTTGGAGTAAACCCATCTGATTATGAATGCTACCCTACCCCAAAAATTTACCAATAGGTACTGCTAGCTGATTCAGTGCTTGTGCTGTTTGTTAGCCACATCCACTTTTGCTAACCAGGAAAACAAATAATGCCTACAGCTTGTTTCTCTGGTAAGCAGAAAATGGCGGAAATTGCTGAGAATCTTAAAACCAATCCTAATTAGATCAATGGTGATCATTTTTGAGTTATACAATATTAATAATGATAAAAATTGTTTTCCAAACAAGGCGCCCAAGGGTTTATACATTTTTCAAAGCAAAAGTAAAAATTCTTACTTCCTATCTAATATGATTCAAGCAAAGAGAGATTTCTGTTAATAAATATATTGTGGCATAAATCTTTTGTGGGCCAAAGCTCCCTCCATCAGATGCATCATATACTCTTACTTTTGTGAATTCAACCAATATTATTGAATATTTATTATTTATTTTATACCTCCCATGCTAAATTCCAAACAGACTCTCAGTGGCTTACAACAAAATTAAAATACAAAATGCAACACACATAACACCAAAGAAACGAACAAATCCTCATCCCTCCAACCCATTGACCATAATTGGTGTTATATGCCAAACACTGTCAAGAATTTCACCATCAACTTCTTCTGGAAAGCAGATAATAATAATAAAAACCCTAAGCCTAGTTAAATCTCCAACAGGAGGCAATTTGTTAGCTCTGCAAAATAGATCAGACTAAGAACCAACACCATGTGGGTCAGGAATACTTTTATTTTAACAAGCACATAACAGAATTCACTTCCCCCTTCTTCCATGTGAGCTAGGAAGGGACAAAATATGTGGATGAAGGTAAGGGTTTTTCCCCCTTTTAATTGAAATATCCCAGACAAAAATGTACAATGATCAGCACGAGTAAAATGAGGTTCTACACTCAAGCATATGTACATTGTGGTATTTGCTAGCAGATTGATGTTATTAGCAGTTCAGTTTTTCCCACTTTTAATTGAAATATCCCAGACAAAAATGTACAATAACAGCACGAGTAAAATGAGGTTCTACACTCAAGCATATGTGCATTGTGGCATTTGCTAGCAGATTGGTGTTATTAGCAGTTCACAATTTTAAAAGTGAAGTAGACAAAGTCATAGATTGGTGGATCTTGCTATCCCTACTATAGACTTAATTGCTCAGACAGTATATCTTAAACAGCAGCTACTTAAGGCTTTTTTGGTTGAATAAACCAGAATGGATTAGATTCACATAGCTTGCTGTATCACAGCCAAGCAAACATTGTTTGGTAATGCTATGTTTCAAATCAGTCTAATAGATCTGGAAGATAACAGATTTGGAAAGTGAATATTTGTACCCAATCTCCTTTTCTATGAGGACTGTCCTTCTGAAAAATAATCAGATGCCCTATTCCATGCTTATAATTGGATGAAAAGTAAGATATTTTCCTACCTCAGTACAGGCGTCCCTTTCATCAACATAATCCTCATCAACTAATCCTCATCAACTTAATCTAATCTCTCTCTTGGGAGTATTGAATTACTTCCAGTTTATGATGATTTTTAAAGATTAGGGTTAAATCATAGGAATCTGTAATTCAAGTGGTATATATATCAGACTGATTTGTTATTGTTTTAATGATATACTACAAAGAACGCATTTTTTTTTCATTATTGCATACCCCATCATTACAATCATCATAGTTTGATAGGACAAGCAATGTAAACAATACAAAATATGAATAAAAGGAAAAGATCAAGTAAAACCTTGAAAGCCTCCTTCATCCCCCCTCCCCCGTGAATACACCCATCCTTAATTACTGGAAAGAATGACTAAGCTTTAGGGAACTTGTGTGCAAGTAAAAACTTGAAGGTGCAGTGATGTTGAAAGGTACCACCCTGTTTTCAATGAAATAAGCAGGACTATCAGAGAGTTCTCACGTGCAAAGTAGTAATTATGTCTCTTCTATATCACAAGCAATCATCTTGAATAAAAAAGCTTGGTACAGGAGCACGTCACAAACAATATGGACGTTCTTGTACAACTCCAGCAGTTAAATCCAAATATCAACACAGAAAAGGTATAATACAATTAGTATTAGGATATGTTCTGAATAGATACATACACACACATGCATATATTCAGACAAAATATAACACTGGAATAAATAATGTAGGAAGACAATTCAGTAAACATTTCATAATTTAAATTATTTCATAAATTATTTTAGCCTAACTCTTGGAGAGTTTGTAGTACCATAAGAGATTTTTATAACTTCTCTGAACTAACAAGTAAATGATGAGGTAGAAAACAAAACCTGCAGCGTATTCTTGGCATATGGGATTGATCAGTTTCTTTTGAGCTAGTTTTATTGCATAAGTCTTCATAATTTTTATTCAAACATGTATTCACAAATCTTTTTGCACATTAATAGTTATAAGTAAATAAAGAGTTCCTTAGTACTGGTCATAAGGAAAAAAAGATCCAGAATGAAAAAAATATCTTTATTGGAACAACATCGCCTACATATATGAAATAAATCTTCACCTTTCCAAATCTTAACTGGTTAGCATAATCAAAAACCCAGGGAAGTAGAAAGCTCAGAGGTTGTGTCAGGAAGAAATATGGCTACCATTAGAACCACTTCCAGGAAACTCTGCAGATATATAAACCAGGTCCTATCACAGTGGTGGCAAACCTTTTACATCACCAAGTGCCAGCCTTCATGCCAGAAGGGCATTCCAAACCATCCCGTGAGCCACACACAGCTGTGTTGGCTCTGCATCCCGTTCTTGCGCTCCATCGCACGCCAGCCAGCTGGCTTTTACCTCACGGAAGCGCCAAAACCTGGAAGCGCAGAGTCCCAGCATGGTGTGCATGCACATGCAACAAACATCTGGCCGGCACACAAGCGCATACCAGAAACTGGATATTTGGCTCTCGGAGCACGCGTGCGCACTGGGATGCTATACTTCTGGGTTTCGGAGCTCCCGCATGGCAAAAGCCAGCTGGCTGGCGTGCGACGGAATGCAAGAACAGGATGCGGAGCCAACGGGGCTGTGCATGGCACACAGGACAGTTTGGTGTGCCAGAAAGCTTGCAGGACGGTTTGGTGTGTTGTTTCTGGCATGTATTCCATAGGTTCGTCACCACTGTCCTATCAAATATAAAAGTGATGTTTAGTTGTACTGCAGAAGAATAAAGCAAGTAATGTGATCATCTCCAATTCTTGAAATATAAATTTAATTATAGAAGTATAAATAATTGGGGTGAGAGTAGCTGAGGATAAGGTGGAAACAGATGATTTGCTGTGGCGATCCCTAACAGGAACAGCCGAAAGAAGAAGAAATAACAATTTCCATTCTTTTTTAGAATTTATTTGTTCAATTTATATGGCACTAAGGCTAGAAACCAGGAAATTGTGAGTTCTAGTTTCACTGCAGGTAGGAAAACTGGTTGGGTGACTTCAGGGCCAGTCATTCTGTCTCAGTTCAGCTCGCTTCAGAGGATTGCTTTTGTGGGGGAAAGAGAGGAAGAAGGAATATTAGGTATATTCCTTGCCTTGAATGACTGTATTTATAAAAATAATAAAGTCAGGATAAAACAATCTAAAAAAACCATAATCAAGTGACCCTAAGGAACAAACATATTAAATTGAAAAATAAAAATAAAAAGTAGTCAACAACAAAAAACAAAACTTAGTATTATAATAGGGAACAATACAGCATGAACATCAATTATAATATCCTACTCAGTGTGGGGCCCCATATTGCCCTATCCCACAACCTGTTGGAAAGTCACATTTTTAGCCACAAAAAAGCACATCTTTCAAATAATTCTATTTAGCAGGACACAGAAAGTGCAGCACCCACCCTCTGGAATAGCATCCCCCAAGAAAGCCATGTTGTTCCCACCCCAACATTAGGGTGGGATCTGGAGTAGGGTATTTGAGTCCATATTAGATATATTTCATGTCCTGCTTGGACATTTATTTTATTTTTGTTTATTATTATGGATTTTTAATTTTTATAGTGTAGGCTGCCCAGAGTTGTTCTTCCCTTGAGCAGTCTTAAATCAAATCAAATACAAATCAATCAATAAATCTCCCAAAACCATATTTTACATAATTTTAACAGTGGGCTCTTGAGCATCATCTCTTGTCTAGATTTAATAGGAGAATGAAATAAAATTGAAGAGAAGCAGTCCTAATCAGAACTGAGCCAAGAAAGACTTTTGTAGATAACAATTAGCACATGGAATTTTATCTAAAGGCCAACAGAGGAGTGGTGCAGTTTGTAAACATAAGTGTACCATAACTACTTGAGCTATTTTAGCCTGCAGTTTCCAAGTGATCTTCAAGGGCAATCCCAAGCAGAACAGATTGCAATAATCCAAATGTGATTGAGTGATTCTAGATAGGGTTTACCAATCAAGGAAAGGGCATAAATAGAACACAAAATGGATCCCTGCAATGGCCACGACTGCCACCTGCTCTTCAAACAATTGCTCAGAAAACTCACAAAGTATGCATAAATTCAATCTGGGGAATAAAACTCTATCAAGAACTAAGGTAATTACTGTTGACATGTAATGTGCCATATTTACAATAGAAGGCACTAGGCTAGAAACCAGAGAGACTGTGAGTTCTAGTCCTTCTTAGGTAGAAAAGCTGGCTTCATGATTTCGGACCAGTCACTCTCTCTCAACAATCCAGAAGTAAACAATACTCCAGCCAAGGAATTATCAACTCATGGCAAACAACCTAACAGTAAACCATAACCCAAGGAACCACCAAGTACACTTTCAACACTGACAGAGCAAGCCACTGGTGTGCAAATCAACCAGCACTGATGATGTTACCTAATTTGGTATTGAAATTTCTGCAAGAAAACAAGCAAGCTTAGAGAGCACCAAGAAGCCCAGTTTACTTCTATCTGCGCTCTTCCTAGCCCAATTTGCCTCATAGGATCATTATGGGAAAAAAATAGAGGAAGCAGAATTAGCTATGTTTGCAACCTTATTAATATATATAAAAATATAAAGGTTGCTTTAAACATAAAATAAAAATAAGAACAGGTCAAAAAAGAAGTGGCTTGAACTAGTTTGGAAAACATCAGATGCTGAGCTTTCCAATAAAAAAGAGGTGATGACATTTATGGAATTATATCCAGATTAATTATAGAAGATTCATTGGAAAAAGACCTTGATGTTGGGAAAGACTGAAGGATAACGGAGGACAGCAGAGAATGAGATGATTAGATAGTGTCATCAACACAATGAACATGAATTTGTGTAAATTCCAGAAGATAGAGGAGTTTGGTGTGCTATGGCCCATGCGGTCGTGATGAAGAATCGGACACAGCGATTGAAACCTCACATTTAACCTTGTGAGCAAAATTAACGCACAACTGTTAGACATCCTTGCTGAATCCACAGAGTTATATTTACCACTTCCATAAATCAGTTATTTGAGCGCACATTCAGGAAAGAACCATTAAGCTCCTTCTGAACCTTCTTCAAGTAATAATTTTTCCTTGTGATGGCACACCAGAAAATAACTACTTAAATGGAACAGGATAACTGGAAATAATTTGCTGTCTTTAAAAGTACATGTTTAAGTTATATGTATAGCTTTGCGTCCAATTAGGCTTATTTTTCTTTCAGAATAAAAAGTCCAGTTTCAGATCACTAAATAAGTTTCAATAACATTGAAACAAAAATACGAAATGAAAATCCACATCTCTTCCTTATTCCTTTTTAGCAGACAAAAACAGGTACGTGGACATTCAACTGCTGAAACTTTTCATTTACAGTTTACTTAAAGTTGCATCATTACTACTTCCTTCACCACGAATAAATTCCACTAAAATTCAACTCTTCTGAGCCCAAGAAAGCAAATAATTAAAACTTCAATTCCCAGCAAGCAGTGCGGGACAGAGCCTTTTCTAAATGCTTCCAAACGGGGAGAAGAGCCCGGAAGATTCCCAGGATGCCGTGCGATGGAATGCTTTGCCTTTCCTATTTTCTAACAGGCAACGTCGTTTCTATAGTTCAGTGCTTCGTTGTGTCCAAACTTCATATCCCAGCAGGCTTTGCGACCATGAGCTGCCGGTTTCCGGAGGCAGAACCGAGTTTGTCTCTCTGTGCCGTTGGCGAAGCTGGGGAGGTGGCAAGGCTAGACGGGCCTGGCCTGGCGGTACCGTGGCTGACGAGCGGCTAGTTGGGCTCCGAGGGGAAAAAGAAGAAGTCTGGGGAATTAAGAGGGGACTAGACCGGGAGAGGGTGTCTCGGCGGCGCCACCGCCACCGCCACGATGCTCAATATGTGGAAAGTACGGGAGCTGGTGGACAAGGCGTGAGTATTATAGGGTGCTGGGGGAAGATCTGGGTCTCTTCTAGGGTTCCCCATCCCTCTTTGTAAATCCAGCCAGATTTATGCCTGCAATTCGTTTGTTTTCCCTTCCACCGCAGCCTCTTTCTGTCTCTGGCCATGGGTTCAGGTGCCCCATCATCTCACCCACCAGACGATTCCCCCCCCCCCTTTCTAATGCCTTCTTACTAGATCAGTGTTTCTCAACCTTGGCGACTTTAAGATGTTTGGACTTCAACTCCCAGAAATCCCCAGCCAGCTAAGTCCAAACATCTTAAAGTCGCCAAGGTTGAGAAACACTGTACTAGATCCTAACCAAGATGCCATCCAGGTTGGCTCTTCTCTTTGGGTTGCCTCTTCCTCCGCATTTACAGTTTAGAAGCTGTCAGTGAAACTTCTTTCTTTCCACCTGCTGTAACTGATATTTTAGCTGTTGGCGCTCTGGGGATCTGGCCTTTGTGTTGTGGGGTTTTAACCATCTTCATCGTCCTAATCCCATTTGATTGCCCCCTATTAACTGCAGCAATGTCCCATTTACTGAGGGGTGGTTGGCTTGGATTCCCAGGGTTTATCACTGTACCAGTCTCCCCACTGCACACACGTTGTTTGGGTAGTTGCCTCTGGCTGATCCCAGGGAGGAATTATGTTTAGAAAAATTGTTTCTTATCTTTCCAGTTTCCATCCCCAGCCCTGTACATTCACAGTCCTTCATTGGGAGTGTGTATTGTGTGTGCTGGCAAGGTATAACTTTGCATAGAAAGGTGCCGGTTCATATAGCGATTGGAAGCGTCCAAAGGTTTACAGAAATTCACCTCTGGCTTCCATATGTAACACGGTCCTCCTTATTACCTGGCTATTCTGCTAAGCCTGCTCAAAAATGGAGGAGGAGGAGAAAAAAGGATAGAGCAGGAAGTAAAATAACTTGCTATCTATGGAGAAGGTGTGGCGGTTGCCATGTGTAAGAGGCACAGTAATGGCTTGTTGCATATCTGTAATCTAACCTTTGTGTTTCTAACATAGCTGTCACAATAATGCTGGTATCTGCCAGTAATATACAGACTGGATAAATTCAGTAATTTTCTACTTTTGCTTAACAGAAGGAAGCAATACTTTCATTAATAGCCTTGTCAGCTAAAATGAAAAAAAAAAAGTAGAATGAAATTGTTTCTTGAAACATGATATAATTAAATCAATTTTCAAGATCAGTAACTCTCAGAAATTTTGCATTGTTATTTGACTGCTGGTGAAAGGGGATGTTAAATTGTTCCTGCCACCAGCATCTTCTATAATAAATAAGTACATTGCTCATGTTTGACTTAGTTTTGTAAAGTAAGACTCAAAGGAATCTTTCAGGAACTTTTTATTTATTTATTTATTAAATTTTTAAACTGCCTCTCTCCCAAGAGGGGACTCAGGGTGATGTACAAACATCTAAACAACAAAGTATAAAATTATAAAAATTTAAAAAACCAATTAAAACCCCAAAATTAATACTAGGCCAGACCGGCCTGTTGAAACAGATGGGTCTTTAATGCGTGCCGGAAGGTCTGCAGGTCTGTGATTGAATACATTTTGTTGTTTTTATCTGAACAAGCGAGATATATATTTTAAGGTCTTGATACAAATGGGCCTACTTTTAAGATGTTGTGCATAAAATACACAAAGTACTTGTTTAATTGTTCTTAAGAAATAACATGTAAGGAATAGTAGATGCATCTTCTAATCTTTGCTTACAATTGAGTTAGGAAGAAACTTGATTAAATCAGAAATGTGTGTTTCATAAAATAGTTCACTGATGAATTGGATTTAATACTAACTCTTTATGTTCCATGTAGTCCTCAATTTATGTCCACACTTGAGCCCAAAATGTTATGTTGCTATGTGAGACAGTTAAGTGAACTTTGCCCCATTTTGCACTTTTCTTGCCACAGTTGTTAAGTGAATCATTGTAGTTAGCAATATTAAATTAGTGATATGGTTCTTAAGTGAATCTTTCTTCCCTATTAATTTTGTTTGTCAGAAGATCACAAAAACTGACCATATGATTCAGGATACTGCAGTCATAAATATGAGTTGCCAAGCATCTGAATTTTGATCACATGGCCAGAGGATGCTGTAACAGTCATAAGTGTGAAAAATGGTGATAAGTCAGTTTTTCAATTCCATTGTAACTTTGAATGGTCACTAAACAAATGGTTGTAAGTCAAGAATTACATGTATTACAAAAGTATACTGTAATTAGAAGTAAGTTTTAAGGCTTAACTCAGCCTGAGTAATGTGATCTCACATTCACCAATTTACATTTGTTTTATAAATAAAAATGTGTGAAAAGACATACTAAGACCAATGTAGACAAAACCTTTCCTACCTCAAAACAGTTAAATAAAACTACAGTCTCAGGAATATAGGAAAACAGGGCCCTTAAATCTTTACAGGGAATTTTGCTTTTGACAGAAAACACATGACCTCTAGAAACTCTAACAGAAACTGAGTTGACTAGATTGGGTTCTAGTGTCTAATAATAATAAAATAATACAGTTAAATCTCAATTTAACAGCTTAACCATTTGTATTATTCTACTGTTGTTTAAATGATATAAATTGGTACAAATTGTATTAATTTGCCTAGTTGCAATATTTGTTTACTTATCTAACAGTCATTTGTGAATAGTTGATACCCTTTCATTAGTTCGTTGAAATGAAATTTCCTTGGATATTCCATTTATTTAATGAGCATACTATTTAAAAGAAAATTTTAGGTACTTTTCAGTTCCAAATTAGTTTTGACCTTGGAATTCCTTGCTGTTCTTCACTAACAAAAAGAAATTGAAATTAATAACTTGGGAACCAAAGGATTAAAATATGTTTGGAAAGTTGTGATGAATTTTTATGAGTTTTATTTTTTGTTAAACCTGTTATTGCTCTTGGTTGTGACTACCTTGGACAGAACATGCTAAACTGAATATAATAGGTTATTGTGATTTTTATTTCTGAGTTTATGGTCTTGTGAATTTATGATCTTTGGGGCACATAGACAAGTATAAAGGCATTTAGAAATTTTGGCTTATTTGGATCCTCTTCAATATTTGACTTATTTGTTCAGAATATATTAAACATTCTGTTTTGCATTTCTTTTAAAAATCATTTTAATATACAAAAAGAAAGGACAAAAGAAAACAAGTGAAAACAAGAAAAGCATAATGTGTGCAAAAATAAACCAGCTCAGTTTTTAAACACTACATTAAACTATGACCGCAAATAATAATATTGATCAGAATTTTCCATTATGTCCATAAACACTGAGTTCTTAAACAGAAATCAAATATCAGTCCAAAGCTGTAAATCTGGGATGGCACTAACTTTCTACTGCAAAAAGGGTAATTGTATAATTCATGCATGATAAATTCATAATTCATCACATACTGATAAATTTAATGGTAAGTTCCAAAATGTTGGCATATATTTAAAATATATTCGCTTCTTTAAATTGTATTACTATTGTAGTCCCATACTTTACTAACAAATGTATAGATATTAAACTAAAAAAGGTCAATAGAGGAACAAATCCTTATGATATGTGTAAATTGTCTCATGATTTTACATTTCCAGTATAACGAAGCTGGCCATCAACCTGAGATGAATAAAAATATGGGGAAGGAAGTACTTTGTTGAATTAGTCTCATCCTAAGATTATAAGTAACATCTTTAATATTTTTTCAGGCCCTTAATGTTTCAGATTTCTCACAAATTAACAATATCCATTTTAGCAATAACTTGTAAACCTTGGTAAACTACAGATAGTCCTCATTTAGCAACTGTTTACAGCTGTGCTAAAAAAAACTAATTTTGCAACCAGTCCTTGCATTTACAACTTTCACTAGTGTGTAAAGCTTAAGTAAGATCATAAGCAGCAAGGGTGGATTTGATCATGATATAAATAACTAGTAAAAAGACTTAATTTAAATCGACTCAATTTAAATAATTTTTAAAGACAAATTGTCATCTCTGCCCACAGCAGCTCCTCCTCTGACCCGTTGTTGACTCATTGACAGTCCCAGTATTGCAGAATATACAACCTCACACTACATAACTAAGCTCCATTTCTGGGTAAATAAACTGAATTATTAATGTATCTTAAATAGAAAACTATCTTTAGATAGATTTTTGCTCTAAAAGCATTTTATTAAAATAAATTCGATAACAATAAAAAAATCTATTTAAATTTTTAAAATCTGATTTTTTTATTATTTTTTTAAAAATCATCAATTTTTATCCACCCTGATAAGCAGGGTCATAGTTTCACTTAACAGCCAAGTTGCTAGTACTGGGCTTTTTTTTTAGTTAGGTATATAATTCTGTGGTTGTATATAGACTTTCAATGTAACAGGTTGGTTAAAATAATTATAATTTTAAAAATACAGTATCAAAATTAATTAATAAAAGAGCAGTCACCATATGTAAAAATGGCATAAGTATATAAGAAAGCAGGGAAGATATTGGCTAGGTTCAGAGAAAATGGTACCCTGTGATTCTGAACAATTCACACCTGTTTAAAAAGAAACTTCTGCAGGTTATTCCAGAGTGATAGAACCTTCACCAGGTTATTTTTTAAAGTGATGCATCTGAACTAGAACTTTTCGATTATTCTTGTCCTAACAAATAAGAGTTTGGCCTTATTTTCTCAAAGTGAAAAAACAAGCTAGAAATTACAATTTTACTACACAGTTGTGTTGTTTTCCTTTTGGGCAAGTTCTTGATTACTTTTGTTGGCAGAAAGAAACAAATGAAGTAATATGGCAATGCTTGTCAGAATCTTGCCATATAAAAAAGTAGAGATCACCACAATTTTGGTTCACGAGAATGCATGCTTTATCTATTTTGGCATTCCTAAAGTTGATGTCTCTCCAGAAATGTTAGGATTACAACTAAAATAGCCAATATGTGTCAAATTGCTACCACAAGGCTGCCTTGCAGAAAAAAGCACCCTTTCTGGATGTACCCATCTACATTCCTGATAGTGAATAGCAATAGCACTTAGATTTATATACCCCTTTATAGTGCTTTCCAACCCTTTCTGAGCGGTTTACAGAATCAGCATATTGCCCCCAACAATCTGGGTCCTCATTTTATCCACTTCGGAAGGATGGAAGGCTGAGTCAACCTTGAGCCTGATGGGATTTGAACTGGCATACAGCAGAAGTACTGCTGTACTGCACTCTAACCGCTGCGCCACCGAGGTGCCTCCATCAATATGTTTCTTAACTCAGAAAAGCTATTAAGAAATTAAATAATATCAGATTTATAATCAATTTAGCTTTTCCCAAATAAGCTCTCTATTTACATATGTTTATTATAAGTCCAAGAGAAAAAGTTAAATATAAAAAATACCAAGGAGATCTACTTCAGTGTCAATAAAGAGACAAGTACTATACATAGAAAAATTTGCTGTATAAAATATAGTATATTGTAATTATTTTATTGAGATAAACTATACAATCCACGGAGGTTTGATAAATTTGTGGTTTCTGTTTCTGATGTCTCATTAATTTAACTTTGTAAATTTTTTAATATAGCAATTGAAGACGTTTTATTAATCCACAACTCACAATTATTAACTTGGCTGATAAGATTAAATAATTTTTAAGCTTATGATTTGATCCCGTAAATAAATTCAGTAACCCTAGATCTGAGGAACATTCAGATTAGTGATGATGCTTATCTTCCTCCACCACAAATGAAAAATTATCCTTTTTTGGATGTCCGCTCCAACATTTGGAAGAATGATTTTGATATATATATATGAGCCAACCTAACCCAATGATGTATAATCTTCTACTGCATTTCATGCATTTTAGCTGGAGCTGCCCAATTTTCATAATTTCTGCCAATTTGTCTCCTATATGGAATTACTAAAATGTGTATCCCAATCTTCCTTTAAACCATATGGTTGATCCTCTTTCTGATTACAGTAACAACCTATACATTTTTGAAATTGCTCCTTTTGATTGTTCTAAATAACATATTAAATTCTAGAAGTTCTATACCCATGATGGCAAACCTATGGCACGGTTGCCATAGGTGGCACGCAGAGCCATTTTGCTGGGCACACAACCTGTCAGCCAACTTACCTCCAGCTGAGCATGCACGTGAAATTGCAAAGACCCAGCTGGTCTTTGGGCGTCCGCTGTGCATATGCATGATTGCATCAGGAAATCCAGCTGGCCTTTGGAGCTCTCTTGCGCATGCACACACGATTGCTCGTATGTGTGAGTGCCTGCGTGCAGCACACGTGCATTGCATATGCAAAAACTACATGCGCAGATGGTGCAATTGCACATGCAGTGTATATGGAGGAATTGCGCGCAAGTGCGGATGGCAGGTGCAAAGCTCGTACTTTTCGGCAGTCGGTAAGTAAAAGGTTTGCCATCACTGCTCTATACTGATTGCCTGATTGAGCCTTTCAATATTGAAAATGGCTTTTCTGTATTGGTGTAACAACTTTTGTCAAACTGCATTTTATTCTTGTTAACTGTTTGACGACTAGAATCTTGGTCAAATCTCCCTGACTCTTATATATCATTAAATTATATAAGAGCATAGAGCTTTTTTATTTATTTAATATACATTAAAATTATAAGCAACCCAACTCATATTAAGGTAGAGTGCAAGATAAAAATAATACAATATACTTCAAGCAAAATAGGTGATAATCTAAAAACCCAAAGTAGAATTCCCACAGCTATATTTCCTAACCTAGCACCTAGGAAAGAAACCATATCTTTAAAGCTGACTTAAAAGATTGGAAGATTGAGGCAACATAAACCTCCAGGAGGATACTGTTTCAGAGGGCAGGTGTCACACCAGAGAAGATACCACTTCAGTCCCATCAAATAACACAGTTTTAAAGCTGGGATCTGTAGAATACCCACCTTGTCAGATCTTCCAGACAGGCAGAAACATTTGAGTGAAAGATGATGTCTCCAATGGCTGGTCTCTAGGCCATGAAAGACTTTATAAGCCACAACCAACATCTTGAATGGCATCTGGTAGATATTAACATCTTTGTACAGCAGAACAGTTATGTATGTCTACCCAGATGCATAGCCAGTAGTTTCCAAATGCTCTTCATGGGCATCTATATATAGAACAAATTGCAGACGTTCACACATGGTATGTCTATAGCATGAGTAAAGAATTCCCAGTCTAAGAAAGGGCATAGTTGGCACACCAAGCAAATTTGAGGGAAAGTCCCTGACCGCAGCTGCCACATGCTGCCACACTCAGATTACATCCTTATTCTGTCCAATGGAGAGCTGCCCCATTTAGAGCTTCAGGTAGGTGGGGCTTCAGACTTGACTTCTCCCCCATCCAACAGAACCAGCTGCAGAAAAAATAATAAGTGAGATCAACTATTGTATTAGCCATTGAGTCACAGAATGTATTTTGGATAAATTCATCTTGTATTCTGGCCTAGTGCTAAGGGGAAGAACCATATAGATAGAACTGGGGTAGCCAGATCTTCAGTGGAATGATATTTCATAGGACAGGTGCTAGATATAAAACAATTTGGAGTTCCAAAAAGATAACATAAGCAGCATTATTCTACTACTTTATATTGTATAGATAGATTTTTTAAAATTATATCTTTTTTCTTTTAATGAGTAGCTCACTTAGTGCAGATATTAGA
This sequence comes from Myanophis thanlyinensis, assembly GCA_017656035.1. NCBI lineage: Eukaryota > Metazoa > Chordata > Lepidosauria > Squamata > Homalopsidae > Myanophis > Myanophis thanlyinensis. The sequence goes on from JAEANM010008984.1 coordinate 14,505, forward strand.
AATAATTTATTACAGAAGTAATACCAACCATCATAATAGTTCTACTAGAATTTAAAAATTTATTACAGAAGGAGTACCAGCTATCACAATAGTTCTACTAGAATTTCTCCAGTGCATCAATTTTAGAGTGAGGTATTGTCTGCTTTAGGGTATAACTGCTTCTTGCAGTTCTCATTTTGATGTTTTAATTCTTTCTCCTGTCTTTTAAGTTAATTTTAAACTTTGGCAGTGGAAACAACATAACCTTTGATTTTATGAGCTTGAAAAAAGGTCTTCAGCAAATGAAATTTCAAGGAAGCAATTAACTTGACTGAAAGACTGAGAAATATTTACTCAAACTAGACAGTCCTTAGATAATTTGGAAGCTTAAAAATTTTAATTCTGCTTCATCAAAAACTATTTTAGAGTGCCAGGTTAATCAGCTTTGTGATATACTGTCCAAATATTTCACAAGTTGATTAACTTAGAATTTTTAAAAAATGTATATATGTTTTTCACTATGGTTATTACTTTCCTGTCTTGGCCTGCCCTGTCCTTCTGTACCCTTCTAAAAATTTTGCTGTTGCTTGTTCTAATTTTGTTGCAAAGTTATAACTAGTATTTATATATTATAAGTATATTATATATACTTTGTTTTCCCTTAAATTAAAAGATTGTACAAAGAAGATTTGGGAGGAAAAGCTCTAGTTATTAGCATTTTTATCTTCTAAATTAATATTCCTTGATTCATTTCACAGCAAAAAAAAGTTGTTCGAGTATTAGTGGCAAGCTCCTTTTCAAATACATTTTACCTATCTGAATTGGTCTATTCAGTGTCTCTGTCAGAACATTAATAATGAACTGGTTTATTCAGAATCTGTAGCAACATTAATAGTGAATTGTAGTGACATTTCAAAATTTACTTTGTGAATCAGTTTTCGATATTTAATAACTAGGCAGAAAAAAGAAAGGGCTACTATTAAAACGTTAAAAGTTTAAAAATTTAAAAGCAGAAATATTGTTAGTTTGAAATATTTACTCATGTATATTTTTTCTCTTGAAGATCCATATCACCAACATTTACTCAATGGAATTCAGCAGTACTTATATTTATTATTGTTTAATTGTTAGATTTATATGCCATCTTTTGCAGAGAAGGTCAAGATTCTGCCTGGTTTTGTTTTTTTAATTCCCACAATAAAAACTCTTGGGTTGAAAAAGATTGGCAAAGTATTGGGGATAAATAAAATCACTACACCACACTGGCTCACTTAATAATATGAAGCTAAACTCTGACCTACCTAATTTAACTAATTAAATGTTCAAGCTTGGTGAACTATAAAGTGCAGCAAAAATTGTTTTGGAACTAAGGTGCTTACTGCCTATGAGCTACATCTAGTGCAATGTGAGCGGATTTCTGTTCATTCAATAAGTCTTCCTCTTTGCCTACTTGTCCCTGTCCCCAAATTTGACATTTTGTGAGTCCTTGGACATCTAATACAGATATGAAATGACATTCATAAAGGAAGAAAAAGCCATTACATTCTGTTGATGAATGGACATACTGTATTTGGATTCAATTACATGTCACCATTGGATTGCTTTATAAACAATGCCATAACTTCCCCTCAATTTTTTTCAAAGAAAGATCAGTTGCTTATTATGAGTTAATAGTTAATGCAGGCAGTTGAATGGGTTAGTAAAGGAGAGATAGAATGTTTCATTTATTTTGTATATCCAGCAGAGAAACCAAGCAGCTTAGCACAAAGTGGAATTGTGGCTTCTGCGTGAGATACAAAATTGAGGAGCAATACTTTTAAATGCTGAGGTGTCAATTAGGTCAACAAACAATAGTTGCCCACCATCAAGGCCAAGAAATGCAAAGCAAAAAGATTCTTTGAACTATGGTAGAGTTGGAAGAAAAAGGCTTATAATTAAATAATGGTTATAAAAAAGGTAATTGCACCTTCTAGCTGTGAGATGTCATGTGTTTGAGAGCCTTAAGTAGGAGTTTAGTCAAGTGATGCCAAGAGGTTTGCCAGTAAGCTGGACTCTGTACCTGATTTAAATCTATAGCTGACTGTGGCAAGAATGAGGCTTTCTTGCCATTCTTTGCATATCCTCTTTAGATTAGATTAGTATGTGTGTGTGTGTGTGT
>JAEANM010008985.1:0-16640 GCA_017656035.1 Myanophis thanlyinensis
ATAAATAAAGAACTAAATAAAGAAATAAAATAACATACACTAACTATATTAACAGAGTTTCTAACTAAACGTTTTTCTCCCCCTTTATGTTAATTTGGATATCCATCTTTTTTCTTTATAAAGTTTCAGTTGGCTTGAAAATCATTCTTACATAACACTTGTTCGACAGGTGTAAAGCTTCAATACATAGTAAGTTCCACTCAAATCATTAACAAACTATATATAATTTTTGAGCTTAGATAACTTAATAACTTAGAATAAGTTATTAAATCTTATGATGAAGGAATAGGTCTTTTCTTTATTATATTCTTTTTTCCTTCCTTTTCCATTTTCCTTTTCTGTGCTATTTTTTCTTTTTGCTCATTTATTTCATCATCTCTAGTTTTTATTTTTTCACTTATAATGTCTAATAAAATTAGTATCAAAAAGTGTTTAGATATATTTGAAGCTGAAATAATATTTATCCTTAAAACTCTCTTGGGCTCCAATTTGATCCTCCTCCATAATTAAGGAATTTAGCTTCTGGAAGGCATAACTTTCCCACAGATAGGCATGTTGATTTTCCCTTCATATCTGTAAGGTTTTTTTTCGTATTTATAAATGAAACCTTTAGTCCCATTATCAGTTTTCTGGAATCCTAGTCAAGCATCCAGTTCTATAGCCTAAAATATAATCTGAGTTTCATCTAGTTGAGTTAAACTAACTTGTAAGTCATCAGGTAGGACCCATGTTATCTGCTTTGAGTAGCATTTGGCTTACTGACAATATGTAACAGCACTTGGCCAGTTAACTATTAACCAATAAAGTTAGCAACCACTGGTGGGCTGCAACCGATTTAACAACTGGCTCTGTGAGTGCGCGCTTCACAAACTCATATTCACAGAAGGTTAAATGAGATGTCCATTTTAAGAGCTAGAACCAAAAGGCAGGAAATGCAGAGAAGTAAGAAAACAATTTCTGATGCAACAGTTGTTGGTTCATGGTGAATGTTTCCATCTTGGATTGATGCAGAATGTATTTTCTATTTTGATTTTTTAATATGGATTCTCCTTAGTGCTCTAGATTATAAAGAATTAAACTACAATCAATGAAATATTGGCAGCTGGAATTAAAAGAGGATCATTTCTCTTTGTTGAAGAGGGACCTTTTCCTTCCCACAGGATCTTTTACTGCAGCCCTTCTTGTCTCTCAGGATCCAAAAAATTGACCAGATGAAAGAGTCTCCTGTACAGTAGCTCCAGGAGTAGCTGAAAAGTGCCAGAAGATGGCACTCTATACCCAGTAAGAATCTTTTTCAGAGTCACTGAAGTCAGACTACTGTATCTCAGTATACTATTCCATCTTGCATATTTTTCTAAGCTCTTCCCTTAATAGGTGTGCACATTTTGAAGTAGCAAAAGACTCACATGGCAGCATGTAAAAATAGGAGAGAAGACTAAAATCAACTTATTTTAATGGTAAATATACCATTTAATTAAATTTAAGATTTCCAAAATATCTCAAATAGCAAAATTTTAGAATAACATAGATGCCTTCCATCCAATCCAGGATGGGGGCAAGATAATCAGCCAAATATGAATTTTGCCTCTATTAAAATCTGGAGAGTGATGAGCCCATAAACATATAATAAAAATGTGATGTGCCACACCTGAAATGTTTAAATCAATTTTTTAAAATAAATCTTTTTAGAGCATGTATCCTGGCTCAAAGGAATTTATATGTAAACGTACTTTTAATTGATTCTTTTACATTATTTTTCTAAGGGCAAGTAAATAAACACTGAAATATGGAAAACATTTCCCAATTCTACATTTTTTTTTGCAGATTTTTTCAAGGCTGCTTTCATTTTCTCCCACCCCTCTTTCACAAAGTCCATCCATTCTTGCAAGGACATAGAAGAAGGGGGTGGTTGTGGCAATTCTGGCATGGGGACAAAAACTATTGTTGTTATAAGCCACTTTGGCAAATGGCAAAAGTCCTGACCAGTTTCTCTGCTGATAGTCCATGTAGCAATGCAAGTACTGCTCCACTAGGACATTCCCGTGTTCCGCGGCGCCATTCATAGCCAGATGAAATCTGGAACTGAGCCCTTGTGCCGTGCCTATCGACTTCAAGAATTGCCTCCAGAACTTCGCTGTAAATTGAACTCCTCAGTCGGAGATTATTAACTTTGGGGCTCCATGGAGACGATAAACATGCTGGATAAACAATTTGGCGTGATCAGTCCACACCTGGAAGGGGATTTTGCTGCCTTCAAGGAAATGTCTCCAAGATAGTAAAGCCCAACGAATGGCATAAACTTCCTTCTCCCAGACCACCCACCTCCGCTCAGTGTCGGTCAGTTTTTTGCTTACGTATGCACACAGCCGCAATTGGCCTTTGGGGTCTTCTTGGAAGAGGACCACTGCAACGGTGACCTCACTGGTGTCCATTTGGATGACAAAAAGTCTTTCCGCGTCCGGGTGCTGCAGAACGGGTTCCTTTGCAAAGAGTTGCTTCAGCATTTTGAAGGCTTTTTGACATGTCATTGTCCATTGAAGCGGCTGGGTGGGCCGCGGTTTGGGATTGCCCTCTCCTGTTTTCAACAACTCAGTTAGTGGCAGGGCTACTTGGGCAAAAGCAGGGATAAATTGGCGCTAGAAGTTCGTGAACCCCAGAAAACTTTGTAACTGTCTGCGAGTTCGGGGTGGCTGCCAGTCCAAAACTGCCGCAGCTTTCTTTGGGTCCATCTCGATGCCCCCGCTAGAGATTCTATAGCCTAAATAGTCTATTGCCTTGTGATGAAATTCACATTTCGAAAGTTTTGCGTATAGTTTGGCATCAAGTAATTGAAATTCAAATTCAAATTTTTATTGGTCACATGCACAGGGATAGGCTGAGTCCCAGGTATTCCAACTTGACAATGAGTTTGGAGGGAATTATTGTGTTAAACGCGGAGCTGTAATCTACAAAGAGCATCTTGACATAATTTTTAAGCACCTGACGCACCAGCTTCACATGTTCTTTGAGGGTCTCGCTGAAGATAAGAATGTCATCCAAGTAGACCAGAACCCCCTGATATAGGTGCTCATGCAAAACTTCGTTTATCAGTTGAATAAAAACTGCGTGTGCCCCTTGCAGCCGAAACAGCATCACTTTGAATTGGAAACTCCCCAGCGGACAGTTAAACACTGTTTTCCATTGATCCCCCTCCCGAATTCGCACACGATAGTAGGCTTCGCGCAAAACCAATTTGGTGAAAACCTTCCCCTTCGTTAAATGGTTTAGCAAATCCTTCATGAGGGGGAGGGGGTAGGTGTTTTGCACACTCACGACGTTGATCCCACAGAAATCTCATCGACTCTTTGTTTTCACGAAAGAGAACGGTGGCTGCTACTCGGGAGTTTACCAGTTAGATGAACCCACGTGCCAAGTTCTCATCGATGTATTTCCATAGTTTGGCCATCTCTCTAGGTGTCATGGAATACATTTTAGGCTTGGGCAGGGTGGCTCCAGGCACAAACTCAATTGCACAGTCCGTGGGTTGATGTGGAGGGAGCACATCACACTCCTGCTTGCTAAACACTTCCGCCAGGTCCCGATATTCTGGTGGCTAGGTCAGGGGTGACTTCAAGGGTAGCCGCTGCGTTGTCCCCCTTTTCCATCAGATGTTGTGGATATTGGAGATTGGGGAGGCCATTGGCCGGCCGCGGATCGGGGCCTGGGCTTAATTTCAGTTTTCGGAGGCCTTTCTCCCACGAGATTGTGGGGCCCTATTTGTCTAACCAGGAGAGTCCCAACATTAGGGGTCGGTCATTTTGGGGGCCACCAGTAATCCGATCATCTCCCAATGATCACTCAATTCTAAACGGAGGGGTTCAGTCATCAAGGTGGCTGGTGCACCCCCCATCAGACTTCCGTCAGCTTGTTCAAAACGTATTGGCCGACGGAGGGGCTGGGTGTGAATGTCTAGTTCTTCCACTATTGATTGGCTCACCATGCATCTCATGCAACCTGTATCTAGCAAGGCATCTAGCTTCTTATGCTTCCTTGAGCTGGGGATGGCTAACCGGGCCTCAAGTAGGAAAGGAGGGACATCCACACTCACCATTGGATCATCGTTCCTGTCCTCGTCGCTTGGTTCGGTGCTGTCCGGAGGGGTCAGTGGCTCCGCTTCCTCGGCTGCAGGTTCCAAGGCTTGTTTCACGAATTTCCCCCCGCCTTTGGGTCTCCTCGCTGGAGCCTTTTTCAGCTTTGCTGTGGCCCCTTGCTTTGTGAGTGGGACAGGGGCTAGCGTGAGGCACTCAGAGGCCCGGTGGCCCATCTGGCCGCATCTGAAGCACATCACCTGTCATGGGCTGGTTCCAGAAGTTGGACAGGGGGTTCTGGTGGCTGGTTGCCGGGCTGGAGTTTTCTGCACCAGCATTGCTGTCGGAGTCTTCCAATGAGGGTAGAGTTTGAGGTACACCACCACAGTTAGGTGATACCAGTCGTGGATCCTCTCAGGTGCTCCTCGAATTCCGCATGCCTTGTGGAGCTCCGGGTCTAAGCCCTCCTTGTAATAGTGAATCAGCAGGCGGTCAGGCCAGTCTTGAAGTCTCCCCACCAATCTGCGGAACTACCATATGTAGTCCTTCGGGTGCCTGCTTTTCTGTTTGATTTCCTTGATTTTGGCTTCGGCCTCTTCCTGTTGCGCGGTGTCTTCAAAACACTCGTTCACCACTTGCATGAAATCTTGGAAGTTGTCCAGCTCGGGAGCTTCTTGCTGGTTCATGTCGGCCACCCACTCTGCGGCTTCTCTTTCATTCATCGCATGGGTGATAGCCACCGTCATTTCCTGCTCAGTGGCATAACGATGGCCGTATTCATCAAAGTGCAAGCGGATGCAGTTTAGGAAGTAGGCCAGCTTGGTCGGGGTTCCATCAAACGTTGCCTTGAAAGGGGATGGCCTCGGTGTGGCAAGTGGCATCCGAGGCGCCGGTTGCGCCTGTGTGGGCAACAGGCCGTGCAGTTGTGCCTGGGGTGGGGGTGCCTAGGCTGGCTGCACTGGGCCCCATTGGCACTGAACCCAACTTTGCCCCAGGTAGAAGGCCCAACCTGGTGGAATCTGCGCTGCAGGTGGGAGTTGAGGCACCTGCTGGAACACCACAGGAACAGGCCCAAGGGCTGGGGCTGGTGAAACCGCTTGCGGTCCGGGGCTCCCTGCAATTGCAGCTATGGCTGGCGAGCTGGGCAGGGAGCCCCCTTGATACAGCCCCAGTCCGGCCCAGAGAGGTGTTGCTCCGATCACTGCTTCCCCACCGATTTGTGGGGCAAAGGAGAACTTCGGAAGCGTCCACTCAGTTGGTGCCATGACCTGGAAGTGTGCGATGCTTCCCACAGACAGGTGTACCAGTTGCTCCTGCAGGCTTCCTACGGAAATGGCTCGAGTGGAGGGTGGGATGATCTGGCTCATCATCCCCACTGCTTCGAAGCTTGATCTCTCCCTCCAGGAACATATCGGTTAAGGCAGCGGAGAATCCCTGCCTCCAGGGCTCCCTGCAGCCCCTAGGAGGCCACCTCTGCAGCAGGTCGAGGTGGTTCCTCCTGGATGCTCGACCAAATCAACTGCCCCTTTGGCCGGGCTCCTTGCAGGAGTTCAGGTTCTGTGCCCTATGCTCCCATGATGGCAGTCAACATTGTCTCCATCAGACTTGCAGACTTGTTGAGGGCCTCCGCCGCTGCTCCCACAGGGGAACCTGTGGCAGCGGTGGTTCTTTCTTCCATCTTCCTTGAGCTCTTTTCACAACCCAGGTTTATGGGAGAGCACCGGGGCTCAATACACCAGTTGCTGGAGTCAATGGATTTTCTTTTTGGGAGATTCGGGATAATGTCAGGGTTCCACACAACATCAGCAACACAATCAGAATTCCAAAGAGACAAAGTCCAAAGAATAAGATTTTATTGAAGACATTGTTCTGGTACAGTCTGTTGAAATCCCAAATCTAAAGCTTCCGGGATTTCTTCACCCAAGTAAAACTTAAAGTTCCACCCCATTAATTATCACATGTTAATTACTGTCCAACCATTTCAAAAAGGAGTCCAATGACTTCTGAAGACACTTCCCATGCCAGGTGCGAAGCACCAAGGAAGATTCTCATGAGAACTAAACTTAAAGGAATGAAAACAAGATAAGAAGTTGCCACTTCCAACTCCCCCTTCACCCTCTCAGTGGCCTTGCAATAGAAAAAGAATAAATGTGTCAAGATCTACATGGCCCTAAATTTTACTGTATAAAATGGCCTATATAATATAATAGAACACCCCCCATATAAAAATGTCCTTTTGGATCTTGACAATGAGTTGCTCTGCTTCTGCGCTAGCCTTCCCCTGCTTGGGGGCTCCTGAGGGAGCTGAAGTTTGCCCTGTAGGGGTGGTGAAGTGAAGAAGGGGTCAGGAAGAGACTGCAACTCTTCTGGAGGTCCCCTGGGCTGAAAATCCCTCTAGCCACAGAAGGACGAAGAAGCAGCCAAAATGGCTGCCCGAAGCTGGGACGACCATTGATTTAAACATCTAAACAAATGCAGGAGCAGAGTTGCTGAGCAGTGGAGGATCTGGGTGAGAAGAATTTTTTGTGTAATGGACTCCCCAAAAAGAATTTTGAACAAGAAAGCTTTTATAACTATGTTAACAAAGGTAGCAAAGAAAAAAAGGGGAAGACAAAAAACAGTCAGTTTAAAATTGCAGAGAAAATTTAAAGGAAGAAGGCAAAAATTGGGGGAAATCATAAAATTGACTTTCTAATTTGGTAAGGCTGTGTTTGGACTGGCATTTGGACCTGCTGGAATCATGTATTTCAAATTAATTTGCTATAAAAGTACAAAAACTGTAAAAGAAATAGTTCAGTTAATATGGCACCTAAAATTAGCTCTATACTGCCACCTGCTGATGGAAGTAAGAGTAAAATGGTGTGGAATAAGGAGATACTGGTGTGATAAGACCCTGAAGGATTAAACAATGCTACTGTGTTATTGAACTGTATTAAAGAAGAACTTTTTGGGACTAAATAAAAGAACTAATTGTTTGATATTTGAGTGAGAGAGGCTTGAAATTATAGAGATAATAAAATGGACTGAGAAGAAATGGGGTATTGAATATTTGATTGTTGTTCGTTGTTGAACAAAGAGATTAAATAAAATTTCATGATGATGCATCAGTAGGAAGAAATGAAGATTTGGGAGGAGATGGTGTCGATGATACAAAATATAAAAGAGATGGGGAGATTAGACTGCAGGGTTTTAAAAAACTTAAAAAACCAAATGGAGGTGACAGAAGAAAAGTTGGACTCCATGCTATATGAGGCTACAAAGCAAGATGTCCAGGAGAAGGAGGAGCTGCTTGAAACAAAAGAAGGAAAAGTTGAGCAACCAACAAGCAAATACTGACACTAAGAAAAATAAAAAAAACGTGAAAATAACCCAGGGAGAGAGTTTGACAATAGAATCAAAAGGGAAAGTGAAGAAACAGGAAGCAATATTTGGAAAAGAGTTAGAGGCAAGGTGAAGCAGGTAAAATTCAACTACAGGGAAAAGATAGAGAAGGAAGGGAAGTTTAAATTAAGCAGTCAAAAGGATGAAACAGAGATAATTTAATTTCTTTTTTAATTCTCCAGTTATTCTCTCTCCTTGTCCTCTTTCATCAATCATTACTCTTAATATTCTTTTTTGTGGATTCTTTTGTGCTCCTGGTTGGATCACTGTTCTTATTTCTATATCTGCTTTTTTAGTCATCTTCTCCTCTTCCTTTGCATCTTGTTTGATTGTCTCTTTACATAATACAGTTTCTGTTTCTTCCTTTGTAGGCTCCAGTCTATTCACTTCTTCTTTACCTCCTATTTTCCTCCATTCTCTTATCTTTCAAATTAACGACACCATCTCCTTCCAATTCTTTCTTTCTTCTTGGAACATCTCATTGTAATTTATTATATCCATCTTTTACCTAGTTGTCCAACAATAGTATATTCAACTGTTATACTGGGTCTCACAAAGCTCAAAGATCTCTTTAATCCATTTTAAATAGCTCAGTCTTTGTATCAAATTCCTCAAGGGTAGATTTCCTTTCTTTTTAAGTTTCTTTTTAAGTTTTGGATGTAATGTGCTTCTTTATGACAGTAGATGGTGTTTCCAATATTTAAGAGTTCTTTTTAATAATATGTTGCCAGTGCTTCCCAGGTATTAATTTTTGAAATCCATAATTCCGTCACCAAATGACTGTCCAAAACCATGCTTCTTCAAATTGTAAATCCAAATTTCAGTATGTTTGATAAATTGGTGCCTTCCTTTTTAAATCTCTCCATTCTGCTTGAACTCCTTTTTTTTGTCTTCTTCTCCCACACCATTAGTTTGCTGCCTCTTCCAAAACTAGTTGGAGACACTTTCTTTAGATAGTCTTTGGGTTAAGATTAACATAACAAAGATTCTTCTCACCCAGCTCCAAATGCTGCTCACACACTCAGTTCCTGCTCTGTGCTTTGATAGTTGTCACAGCTTCGGGCAGACATTTTGACTGCCTCTTCATCCTGCTGTGGCATAGAGGGAATTATGCCCTTTGTGGTCACCAGGAGAGTTGTGTGCTCTCCATAACCTCACCCGGCACCCCTCCTTAGTTTCGCTGTTCCTCCAAGGTGGCTTTCGGCTCCCTGGGGAGCCCATGAGTGGGGGAAGCCTAGGGCAGAAGTGGAGCACACCACTTTCTGCCTCTAACAATACCACAACATCAACCGGAAGTCTCAAGCCAGTCTTGTTTCTATTAAATTCTTGACTACTTAAACATTTGGAAAGCTAATTTACAGAATAATAATTTTGATCTCCTAAGAGGCAGGGATATTGCAACACCAGATGACATTTTAATCATTTTCCACAATTGATTGTGTTTTAATAAAACATATTTGATTAATAGCCTCAGTGATACCCATACTGAAGAGAATAACAGAGTTGGAAGGGACCTTGGAGGTCTTCTAGTCAATTCCCTGCTCAAGCAGGAAACTCTATACCACTTCAGACAAATCGTTGTCCAATCTCTTCTTTAAAACTTCCAGTGTTGGAACACCCACATGTTCTGAAGATGTTGTTCTACTGATTAATTGATTTTACTGCCAGAACATTTCTCCTTAGTTCTAGATTTGTTCTTTCCTTGATTAGTCTCCATCCATTGCTTCTTGTTCTGCCTTCAGGTGCTTTGGATAATAGACTCACCCTCTCTTCTTTATGGTAGCCCCTTGTGGAACACTATCATGCCACCTCTAGTCCTTCTTTTCATTAAATTAGAAATACCCAATACCTGCAACCTTTCTTCATATGTTTTAGCCTCAATCTTTGTTGCTGATCTCTACCTTCTTTCTAAAGTCTGCATGTACTCCCTAACTACTTTGAAACTCATCGAATTTGATACTCAATGCATTTTGACATGGAACTTCTATCCTTGTACCTATTGTTTGGCTAGTACTCAATACACAAGTAGAACTTGTCAGTGTTGTCTACCTTGTGGCTCACTATATTATTCTTTATGGGAAAAAATTGTTTAGGACTCATCTTTTTTGGTACTAGAACCAAATGAATACCAAGGTACCACTGAACTCAGGATATGAAGGGCAATGTTTGAAGAAGTGTATGGTAAAACAAGGCTGATTTGCTAGGATATAAATGTTTGTTTATGTTTGAAATTTGCTTTTGAAAATTGTTATAAACCACTCAAAATTGTGAGATTGAGATGATATACAAATTATGTCAATAAATAAATATAGAAATAAAGAAAAATAGTATTATTATTGTAAACTAGCTCAGTTATATTACATTAAAATATATTTCATGCCATTAATTTATTGGCATACTGTTTCTCTCTGCTGTGCAAAGCATTCTTTATCCTGAATAGGAATGTTCTGTTTATTTCAATTAAAATAAATTTTTATACTTTGAATTATAGCCTTTAAAAGTGGGAGCAATGGAGCTCATGATTAGTATAGAAAACCTCCATTCCAGGATCTCTAGATGGAATTATGAAAAGCAACTATTTGTAGAGCCATTGCCAGTCTGTGAAGAGAGTTATTGTCAATTATTTGGTCCCTCAAAGTCCTCTTCATTAATATTCATAATGACTAGCCAGGTTTGCTAAAATAAAGAAGTCATCTGCTATAAGATCTAGGATGCTTTAGCAATTATTTGCTAAACTTCAGGTGTCAGCCACATGCAGTTCCCCAAATCTTAGATGAAGTCTCTAAATTGCTACTAAAATTGTAAGGTTGATCAAGGATGGAATAACTGTCCTTAATCTGTGGATGTTTTGGAATAGAGGCCCCAGAATTTTACTCAAAAGCCAAATGTCACCATTATTTGAAAAAAAAAAGTGTACTGTGGAATTAGACAAGAAGAAAAGAACATATGGTTTAAAACCCTACTCAACAACAAAATTCACTTGTTGAACTTCTGTGTCAATGTAATTTATTCAAACAATTCAGAAGGGGGAACTGTGAGTCTGCTCTGCATATTTTGCAATAAAGACAAGATTTAAAAATGGAATAACTAAATGACAATTCGAGAGTTCTGCGTCAGAATAAGAGGATATAATATAATAGGATATAATACAATAATAGAATATTTTTATAGTTTATTATACAAATGATATAGTTAATCCTTTTAACACATGATATTCTAAAGTTACAAATCGCTGAAAAACAAATGTTCTTTTTTTCCCAAGAGAATGTTTAGCTTTCTAAAGAGTATGGTTGACCTGTTTATCTACAATGTCAGAAGACATATTGCTCCAGATTGATTAACCACATTAATGCATCAATGGAAAATAAAAATGGTGCATTTACAGAGTGCTGGTGAGAAATGTAGGTCAAGACATTTAAGGCACTGACGACACTGCTGAAATGCTATCAAGAAACAGACATGTTTAGCAATTCCTGACAAGATTGTATCAAGCTACCTAAAGGGATGGTATTATTTTTCAGGAAGAGGGAATATAACAATAAGTATTTGTTAAAACATGAACATTAAGCCAGTTTATGATGTTGCAACTTACAGGATCTGGATATTTTGTTTCTGGACACCCAACTGCAAATTGCAAAATCTTGTGATCCTCCCCACCCTCGCAACTGCAGATCTAGCATTTCCCAGATAAGATACAGCAGTTCAGCCTGGCTTTAAACCCAGAGTTCTCTTTGTCCTAAAATATATTTTATATCAATCTCCTGTCACGACTACCGATCTAGCAAAAGTGACAAGAAATTCTCCAAGGTCCCAAAGTAATCACAAAAACAGGAGGAGAAAATGTGAAACTTTGTAGTGTTTTCTGCAATCTATGAGACCAGCCACTTTATTATAACCTGCAACGTTGACATTTATTTACCTATTTATTTCAATTCACATCTGATTTCTAATCCCAGGAACTGAGATGGAAAACCATGTGGTGTCAAAATGAGCACAATTACAAGCCCTACATCCTACTTCGTTATTTACACTATCTATACTAGTAATGCATTATTTTCAAAATATCTTTACAAGCTCTAGCAACTTTCTAGAGAAAGGAGATTCCAGTTTCTCCTGAATACATGCTTTGCTGCATTTGAATTTTGGGGCATAAATTATTTTACTGAAAACTATAACTTGTTTCTACCCTCTTGAAATTTCAATGCAACTAATATCTCAACTTCAGATTAGTGTTGCTACCGAAACCTAAGCATATAAATTCCTAAATTACCTGAGGAAAGAAACTGATGGGCATGATTTAGGATTATTGGAACAATAGTGCCAGGATTACATGGAAACTAAAAATTAATGTATTTTCAGAGGTATAAAAATGTATAAAATAATAGCAAGGGTTATGAGGTTGCAGAGTTCATTTTGCAGTTTTACATTCCTATGACAAAGCAACTGAGATGAGTCAAGGAAGTTTTCTTTTTGATTTAGGCTCTTCATGTACCTGTAGCATATACTGTAATATAAACTGTATGTTGCTCTCAACCTATATATCTATGTTATAAGCAGAAGAGTATGTATGTATGTATGTATGTATGTATGTACTAATGCATGCATGCATGCATGTATGTGATCTCTGGATAATTCTCAGCAGTTTACAAAGAATTACAAAGAAAATCAAAGGTTAAAAATCAATGAAGTTAGAAAATCCAGTAAGAATCAATTTTAGTACTTCATGTTTTAGTTTCATGAAGCCTATTTTATTACTAAACTAAGTAAAATCTGCCAAGCTTTTCATTAATAAAATTTCTTCTTTTAATCAGAGATGCTCACTAGCATGATCTTGTTAAGGACATACATATTTCTCCGCCTGGGACAGGACAGTAATGAACTGTTCTGGATGCTAAAAAAGTTTAATCTAGATCATTTCAGAAGAGAGTCATATGCAGGAAGAGTAAAAAAAAAAAAAAAAGCCAAGATGTGAGTCATAATTGTGTGATTGAAGTCTCACCCCTTTTTATTTTAGTCATGCAATAATAAAACAACAACAAACAATAATGTTAAGGAAAGATAAAGAAATAAGCTAACATACATGATAACAGGATGTTATTTTTGAAGAAAAGAATTCTCAACAATTTTAAGAAAAGCAAGACTTTGGCATTCAAACCCTAAGTAGAAAATGCAGAATATATTTTCCAAAAATAGAATGCTTCTGCAATCTCCATAGTATATGGCTAAACAAGCAGGTATGTATTAGTTGATCAACAAAGGAAGCAAAATAAATCTGTGTATTGCTATTGCCAGGTTAAGTCTTCAAGGTGCAATTTATATATTTGCCATTTTTGTATTGTGCACAATATTAAGTTTATAGTGCTGAATATCTTGGCAAGCCAAGGGAATATTTGGACTGACTTATTACTTATTATAAAAGACTAAAAGGTGGGGGGGAGCTTAATTCTCTTTGTCCAAAATGGGAATTTGCATTAGTTCTTCAAAATTATGAGTTTAGCTCTACAGGGATTCTCCTGTTCCATGATTCTAAAAAAAGATTTTATTTAATTTAATTCTTTGCAAGCTTATTGCAGCTGAGCCCTGCTACATCCAAAGAGGGAAAAAGTTTTTTTCATTATTACTATTCACCTTATTCAATAGGGAAAAAATTGTAGGAGGAATGGCAGAACCTGGGAGTTGAGTGAAAAGAAGGATCAGCATAGAATTCCTATGTAGCCACAAGTGAACTAAGTTCAACCTCCCTTAAGCACCTTTGACCAAGTTATCTAACTTTAACCAAGTGCTGATCATTACTTGAGAAAATCCCTGTGCATAGCCCTTTAGCAATAAATCAGTTTAACTGAACTTTCATGTGTGAACCTGGTCGTTCACACCTGACATTAACAAGTTAATTGGGGAACAGCTTCGCCTTTCCATATATTTATTAAATATTACACATTATGAAACATGTCAAGAACTTATGGCACTACCTATAGTTTTTGGGTTTTTTTGAAGGCACATCTTTTCTTTTCATTGGAGAGAAGGAAGGAGAGACAGCTATAGCTAGAGTGGGAGGGATTCTAAGATATTGCAGAATAATGGTACATATAGGAATTTTTAAAAAGCTGTTTTAGTAATAATTTCTGAAACGTGTGATGTGGGGGGAATGTCATTATTATTGCTGTCTTCTGCTCTACCCTAAGTCTAGATCAGCCATCCAGTGAATGTCTAAGTTCCAACTAACACAACCCCAAACCAAAGAACTCAGAGAACATTTTATTAGGGCATGTCATATTGGCACAATGCTGGTGTAAACTGGATCTAAGTTCCCACCAGTTTTTCCCCCAACTAAAAGTAAAAGTTTGTCACTTCCTCAGAGATGTCAGTCACATGGTCCGATCAGCATACAGTCCAGATATGGGATGGTCTCAGTCTCCATCTCCCAACTACCTGCACATACAACCTTGGTTCCCAGGGGAAAGAATGTTGTTTTGATTATAGCACCCTCCCTATCCCTCATATCCAGTCCGTGTCAGCACTGAAGCTTTGAAGAAAAGAAAACCCCCAGTAGAACAGGAAAATGGCCACTGTTCAGCCAGCTTCAGGGTTGACAGTGAGGAGTGTTCAATTGTTTATGAGAAGAGCTGCTCTAATCTACCAGGGTTAAAAAAACATAGGTACTATCTGTCCTGGTTACTAGGTAGCACACATAAGAAGGGACTTATTCTTTCTTCTGGTCTCCATGGTACCTTCAAACAACAGCAGTCTCCAAGAGTAAAAACAACTAAGACTTGCAGGGTGAACATATTCTACTATGATCCTCTCTCATTGTTAGAACTTTCCTTAAGTCATCACAAACTAAAATCCATTAGTGCTATTCTGAAATTTGATATGAGGCTTATTGTGAAAGGTTAAAGGCAGAGGTGAAATTCAACAGGTTCTACGAGGTTCACTAGAACCAGTAGTAAATTTTCTAAGCAGTTCGGAGAACCGGTTATTAGAAGAAATCTCCTCTTGTCTTTTTCCACTTTATAGGGTTAATCCTGTAAGAAAGGCAGGAAAAAACATTCTGGTGTTGTTTCTAACCTAATCCTTATTGCCCTGCTTATAGAAACTGCCCACCCAGTCACATGACCCCCCCAGCCACACCCACCAAGCCATGCCGACAGAACTGGTTGTAAAAAAAAAAAATTGAATTCCACCACTGGTTAAAGGTTAAAACCAGAACTTCAGATTGGCCCTAAAAATGGATTGGAGTCTAATGCAACTAACAAAGTGCAGGCATAATATCACCCAAACAGTTGCCAATAAACCAGTTACAGTTTTAAGGGCACACCATCACTTAAATAGGAAAAGCTGAGAAATGTAATAATAGCCAAGCTACTTCCTTTCAAGAAAGACTATGGCTGGAGTATTGATAGAAGGCCATTTGAAATGAAGAGATTTCTTAAACCTCTAATTATATTGCTGAATCAAATTAAGCACTTCCAGGGGTAGGGAATAAAGAAAAAAGAGTACAGGTGGTCCTCGATTTATGACCACAATTGAGCTCAAAATTTCTGTTGTTAAGTGAGACATTTATAAAGTGAGTTTTGTCCCATTTTATGACCTTTCTTGCCATAGTTGTTAAGTGAATTACTACAGTTGATAATTTAGTAACCTTGTTGTTAAGTGAATCTGGCTTTCCCATTGACTTTGCTTGTGAGTAGGCCACAGAAGGTGATCACATGACCTTGAGACACAGCAACGGTCAGAAATATGAAGCAATTGCCAAGCATCTGAATTTTGATCTCATGATCATGGGGATGTTGCAAAGGTCAAAACTGAAAAACGGTCATAAATCACCTTTTTAGTGCCTTAACTTTCAACAGTCACTGAAGGAACTGTTGTAAATTGGAGACTACTTATAATTTCATCCCAACTGAACTGGCCATTCTTCACTTGAATGAACTGATCACTGTCTAACATTGTGTCTCCCTATATTATTTCAAGGCCTTTCCATCTGCTGAGTTGGCCCACTCACCTGAGAATCAGCTGAAAAGTTTACCAGTGTAAAATTTGCTCTCTCCATTGTCAATTCCTATTCTGAGCACTATTCTGGCTAATTCTTATCAAATTGTTTTAAGGTCCCTTGTTTAGATTATATTTTTGTACTTATGAAACTTTGGAGCCTGCTGATATTTCCCTATTGTCTTGAAATGGTGCTGTTTTCATTGCATAAGTATCCGAACCTTGATAATTTCCTATGGGTGAGGGACAGATGGATGGAGATAAATTGTGAAATGAGTTGTTTGGGTATAATAAAAGAAACCTTCACAGAGTGATACTGCTTATGTATCTTGCAATAATAGAAATACTAATAACTTCTTCCAAAATGAATTATTAATTGTAAAATTTACAAACTGCACAATGAACAAATCTATTGTCAGGTAAAGTACTATAATTGTATGTAGAAATGGCCTTAGGAGATGAAGGAAGAAATGCTACCTAAGGACTAGTGATTTTTTTTAAAAAAGTCATAGCTACAGCTGCATAATGGATGGAGGAAGGGGCTCAGAAGGCATCCCCCACCAAGCTCCCAGACTGTAAAGGAGATGGTGAGAGATTTGTATCTTCAGACTTGTAAGATTCTGTTAATGTAGCCTTACAATAAAGTAGAATTAGCTCATCTGGGCATGTTTCCTATCTGGTCTCTCTGGGAAGGGTGACATCAATCTTGCAAGTCTGAAGATATAAACTTCTCACTGTTGCCTTTACAGTCTGAGAATGTGGGAGAGCGGACTTCTTAGCCTCTGTCTCCATTCATTATGCAGCTGTGGACTATGGCTTCTTTGATCTCATCATTCCCTAGATAGCATCTCCCTCCCCCTTCTCCCCCCTTCCATTTCTCAAGATCATTCCTACATACCATTACAGGTACTAAGTAAAATCACTTCTTTCAAACATAGCTGCTAATTACTATTATATTTAATAACCTAGGTGCCAGAAGAACAAAGCAAAATTTAGGTATTCAACCATAGACAGTAAAATCAATTAATCCCAACATTTTTCATTCTTTTACAAGTGGTGAGAAAGGAACCAAGACTTAGAGTAATAAACATGGATTCCTGAATATTAATTGCACCTAATAATTTATTAAACAAACTCCTTCTTAATGTCAGCAAAACAAAAGAATTGGTAGTGGACTTCAGTACAAAACAGGAAAGGAAATAC
>JAEANM010008986.1:0-16640 GCA_017656035.1 Myanophis thanlyinensis
TTTATGTTTTGTTTGTTCTTATCAATAAAAAATTAAAAAAAATTAAAAAAAATGAAATCATAAAGTCAAATCACAACTTTTCTTATGGATTTACTTTAACTTTCCTTTGTAGTTTATAGTTTGCAGTTTGACTTTATTGCCATTACACCTTATACAACAAAATTAAATGCCATTGTCTTTTGCTTTAGAGAACCATAAAGTTCATAAATCAAAGGTTTTGTTGCTAAATTACTTTTTCATAAAGTAACTTCACAAATGGGAACAGTCACTAAATGAGGCAATTGCTAAATGAGGAAATCGCTGAACATAAACTAGCTGTACTCTGGGTGACAATGATGTTCAAACAGCTTGATACAATTTGTATTAATATTCAAGAGTCAGCATCTCAGTCTGAAGAGATTATAGATCTATGTTCTTCAAATCCCAGTAGATAAGCATTTTAGGTTTGCAATCCTTATCAGGAGCAAAGCAAGATGCAGGGCAACTAGATTTGATTCTGTGCTCTGGAGGTGGTGTGATTCTGTTCACTGAAGCAAAATGGCACAATACAAGGCCTCCTATCTCTGTTTTGCAAAAGTCAGAAGAAGCTTTTGTGCAGATGAAGCAGGTCACAGGGGACCACTGCTCTGAAGCTTTCTGCTCTGCTCTCCAAGTTCTCCAGAAACACTTGTCAAAGCCAGCAGAGTGAAGGAACTGCAAAACAGAGCAAGAGCAAAACAATGTGATTATTAACTTTTAGAAGGGGCAATATTGTTCCACAAAGCAGCTTCAAACTTTCATTAAAGTGAAATATTCCTTTGAACATGTGCAGTCTTGCTGCTTTCTATCTTTCTTGTAATGAAAGTTGAAATGATATAATTTGGCTTCTAACCTGATTAGAGTTAATAACTTCATACTTATTAATAAATTTAATGCATGCCATTTCCTAAGCACAGTAATTCCTAGGTGTAGAACTGACAGCATATAATGTTTATTATTTATTTTTATTCAGGCTGGATAATGTTTCAGATGTAGAGGCAGGTAGGTTCTTTGGAGCACTCTAGATCACATGATTGTGTTTTGCAGCTGATATGAAAGATATGCTTGATTTAAAGAGTTTCAGGTAACATCTATGGAGATTCACAGTCATCTAAGTCATGGTTATCCCGCAGTGTTGTTTTTTTTAAAAAGCAACTGGACTTTGTGTTTCCTTGAGGAAGATGTTTTGCTTCTCATCCAGGAAGCTTTCCTCAGTTCTTGGATGAGAAGCAAAATTTCTTCAAGGAAAAACAAAGAAAGTCCAATTGCCTTTTGAAGAAAAAAGCACTTTTAGGACTTGCAGACAGATGCTTCTTTTTCAGTACCCTTGCAAGATGTTACCAAAAGACACTTTGTTTTCATATCCAAAGCAATGCACAGCCTTCATTGTTATTTACACCAGAGAGCTAGTTTGGTGCAGTGGTTAAGGTATCAGACTAAGAAAGCAAGAGACTATGAGTTTCAGTCCAGCCTTAGACAGAAAACCAACTGTGAGACACCTTTAGTGAGTCACTTTCTCTCAGCCTTTGAGGAAGCAATGACAAACCACTTTTGAAAAACCATTTTCAAGAAAACTGCGTAGACTTGACTAGGCAGGCTTCAAAAATCAGAAACAGTTGAAGGAAGGAAGATAATGAAGAAGAAAAAACTCTACCCGATCTACTACTTAGCCAGTTTACCAATATTTTTAGTGTTTAAATACCTTGTATCAATGATGATTCTTTGTGTAAAGTTATCATGAAATTCTATATCCCCCCCAAAAAAATGTACTTCTATTTGAATTTGTGTTCAGTTAGGATTCAAATAAGAACCAGTATTTCTAGTTAGTGAAAATCATAGGCCCTTTATATTTGATGTCATTAAGTTAGTTACAGTTTCATTTTATTTTATTTTTCTTTCAGCAAATTAGATATTTCTCCAAAGGGCAGTCATTGATATATAAACTCACCTCCATACTTGATGAGGTAATTGTTGGCAACTCATTAATCATTGTATAAAAATGTAGGCTTACCACATGTCCTTGAGGAATGTTATCAATTGTCTAAAGTGGAAGCACTTTTTCAGCCTAATTATTGCTGAACAGATAGCTGTTGTTGTTTTTTTCCTCCCAGTGATTGGCTCCCTTGTCAATTACGTTTAGTGAGAAAAATCCCTATTTGTTCAAATATTCAAATCAGTTTTTCACAGGAGAGAGGATGAAATAGGAGGATCTTGTCCTCATGTTGGCAATTCTTTAGTTCAATTTTAGAAGGGGAAGTGAAAAAAGATTCTCAGCTTGATAGATATAGGAAAGAAACAATAGTAGAAAGCCAAAGTTAGTTAATATGGTGGTAATACAGACATTCATGAGAAACAATTGCACCACTATTCAAAGTTGCTTCAGGGCTGTGCCACAATATTTGTGTTTTGTTTTGCTTTGTTTTTGCTGCTAACAATTCATTTTAATATACAAACTATGAAATATAATTAAAATATGGCCAGCAGCAATATAAAATCTTGGGAGAGAATTATATCACAATGGATTTAAATCAGTTAGTCCTTTAGTAGAATCTGGTTTGTTTTAGCTAAGTTGCAATAAAAAACCCATAGTTTCATTAGCATTAATCTTCCCTGGACCTTTTATATATTATATCAAGATCATTTATCACTACAGCATAATTCTTTTTTTAGCAAAACTATAAAAGGCTAATGAATTTTGAATTAAGTTAAATTATAGATTGCTTAACATTTTTTTCTTCAATCAAATCAGCTTTTGTAGAATAAATAAGTAGTTGGGTTTTTTCCACAAAGAAAGGGTACCTAGAGTAGATATATAATTTAAAATCTCTATCAGTATTTCTCAGATTGCTATATTTTGCACCAACTGATTTTTAAGAAAAAGCCAAATTTAACATTCAGTAGGACAGGCAGTGCTTGCTTAATAATGCTAATTAGGACTGGACACTCATGTCATTAAGTGATGCGTTTGTAATATAAAAAAACAAAACAAAACTATGTGACTGTGCCCCTAGAGACAGTAGATTCACAATCCCAGTTTTGGGATGTAATCACAAAGCTGAGCACCAAGCATCCAGATCATGGTCATATGACCATGGGAACACTGTGATAGCCATAAGTACGAGGATTCATCATAATTGCCACTTGTTAAGTGCTGTCATAAATTTCAAAGATCACTGTATGATCAATCATTTAAATGAAGACCACCTGTAATCTAAATTCATTACCAAGTCATAGATATTGAAAATCTGTCCAAGTAATTTTGCAGCTAGTGAAATGAAATCCATGCATATAGCATTCTTATTCTATAAAGACAAAGCTGAATCTGCTGATATAACCAAGTAGGATCCAACCTCCACACCATTTTTCAGATTTTACAATTCAGTCAGGCTTTTGTCTTTTATCTTTTTTGTCTTGATTGAGAATCAGTCTATGGATCTTATTCAGTCCACTATTTGGCCAGGCATTCATTGACCATCTCTACTTTCTCACCTTCAACTGATAAAAAAAAAGAAGGCCACATGCTATTAATATATTGATGGTACTGAAATCTACAAATGACTTCAGTTAGCATTTCGAAGTAGAGGTTGAACACTGAGAATATGAGATGGATCAATACCATAGGGATGAAATAATATTGTCCAGCACTACTAATTGGAATCAGTTGTCCAACTATGAGTGGAAATGTGATAGTAACACTATCTAAACCAGTGTTTCTCAAACTTGGCTTCTTTAAGACATGTGGACATCCACTTGCAGAATTCCCCAGCCAGCAAGGGAGTTGAAATCCACACATCTTAGAGTTGCCAAGGTTGAGAAACTGATCTAAATTGACAACTTCCCAGAAGATTTTTCATTTCTTAATAATATGTATTTGTTTATAATTTCAGGGAAAAGTTTAGCATACATTAATTAATGGATAGATGAATTGAGACCTTGCCAATGGTTATATATAATTAAGAGTAAAAGTCTGCAGTAAATATCAAATATTGTGTTTACAATTCTGTATGGATGAAGACTTCTTTTGAATGTAATATTAATCATATTTTCTTACCTCCATACATCTCTCATTTGTTAAAGTAAGATTGATCCTGCTATTTATTTTTATTCATTTCTGCCATTCCAGTATTGAGCTGAACACAGTTAAAAGAGCTGCATTCTAATGGAAGAGATCCAGTCACAATTTAAGATTCAAAATTTTAAAAAGATACCTACAGAGAATGGTTCAAGAACACAATGGCCTATATTGAAACTAAAAATAATTATCCCAAAACACTTATTTTTATTGATAATTTGACTTAATGCTCTTATTTCCTATTATTATCACTATGATTACTCAGCTAGGTGATGTTTAGAAAGAATCTCTCTTTTTGTTTGTGCCCTTCAAGATACTGCTTGTGCTAAACTTCAAAAGAGAATAATTTATAATCCTGACTTTAATTTGAGTTTATTACCCAACAAGAAGGAAGTTATCATTATCCTTTGAACATTTAGTATTTTTATTTCTATTCACATAGATATGGAGAAATCTGATTTTTAATTCTAAAAAGAAAAAGAAGAGCTATTTAAAATAATTCATTGGTCCTTGCACCTATTTTCTTATTTCTAAAATATTAATATTCTTTCTTTTGGAATAAACAATAACTGAAGGGTAGAGAAAATGCAGTCTCCGCCTCTTTATATTTTGAAAATAGCAACTAGAAATTTAATTGGGAATATCCATCATCCATCCATTATACTTCAATTGTCATTTTTTCCATATAAAAACTTTCCTGTTTTTCCTAAATATAGATTTGCAAGATAGGAAACTTGTGTATCTAGAAATTATTACAATTGCTTGTGTTAAAGAAGCCCAGATGGACAAAAACAGTGTCTCTGCAAGCCATTAGTCATGTACAGAAAAACTGCTCTGTGCATGCTCATCCATATTTAAGATATAACATTATATCTTTATGATAGAGTTCAGTTCTTGTAATCTCCTTTGCAAAAGGGATGCTTCAAAGGGATTCCTTTTTCTTTCTCATGAGTACTGGACTACATGAATTTTTCCAAGTTCAATTGCTCTTTCAAAAGAAAAAAGTCTTAATATTAAACAGGTAAGATTCTCTAATTCATTCCCAGTGCATTTGTCACAAACCAATCTCACTTTTCCAGGAGTAATGAATAGAATAAACCTTAGAACTTTCTCTGCTCATATCTTGAAGTTTGTTTCTATCACTCTTTGTCAAGTATTAGGAATACTGGGAAAATTAAAACATTTGCATGGAATAGAAATGGATAGAGTCTCAACTTATCAGTTACAAAGACTGCTTCAAGCAACAAAAAAACCAGACCTTGTCAGAACTATCTGGTAGAAGGTATCTAAATAATTGCAATATAAATTAATAGACCAATCAGCCAAATATCATATTTTGGGGGGAAGGGGACAGGAAAAATGATATTAATAATATTATGGCAATAATATTACATGAGATGCAATATATAAAATGTATATATATTCCAGTCTGTGGTAAGCTATAAATCTGTTATAATTCTAGAACAATAGTTAAAATTTATGCAGTTACTATATCTTGCCATAAAAGAATATGTGTCCATACTAAAGATATGCTCTAGATTCAGTTGAATCCCACTTTCAAAAATTAAAATATACCACTTCTGAATTAGAATATTGGATTAATAATGAAAAAAAATATTGCAGCTATGATCTCTTGATAGGAGACATAACCATGAAATCAGAAAAGTTTTCCAGTTACAATGTATCCTTCAAGTAAACCAATCTTCATCCTTGGCTTAGAATGAGGTCAGTTTGAACTAGCTGACCCAACCCAACAACCCAATCCAACAACTGATTAAAAGAAAAGAATCAGCAAGTTCATTTCTTATATTTCCAGTACCGTACATATCTCCAATAATTTTTACAAAAGCATTCAGGAAGGGATGTTGTTGTTCTTTATAAATTTTCCTTCTCTTTACACAAATTTCCCTTTTTTCAGACTCAGATTAAAAAATAAACAATCTGGTTAGCTGTAGAAACACAGAAAGAATGAGGAAAAGCTTCTTTCCACAGGCAATACGGACACTTAACCAGGAACTACAAGTACACTCAGTACCACAACAAGAACCATGTCTGCATCTAACTCCCACCTTCCCAACTACCCTCAACTATTTTTCTAACCCCCATCCTCCCTTCCTACCTTAACTTACCCATGGTTGCATAAGCATTTC
This sequence comes from Myanophis thanlyinensis, assembly GCA_017656035.1. NCBI lineage: Eukaryota > Metazoa > Chordata > Lepidosauria > Squamata > Homalopsidae > Myanophis > Myanophis thanlyinensis. The sequence continues at coordinate 6,241 of JAEANM010008986.1, forward strand.
ACTGCATATGGTACCATGTACGACTGTCTATGTGACCAATAAATTTGAAATTGAAAATTGAATTGAAATCCTTGGATACATAGAATGAATTCAGAAGCTGGAGTCCTCCAAAGACAATGTTTTCACAAGTCTTTGAGTTGACATAAAGGTATAATGACATTTGATTTTCTTTTCTAATTTCTGGGGAAAGAGCTATTCTTACTGTTTTAATGTGGAACACGTTACATTACACTATATTGTAATAAAGTTTTATCATTTTGAGAAGTTGAAAGAGAGATTTGTATGAGAACACGACACCAGTTAGCAACTTTATCATTGCATTGGACAGAAAAGAAGGCATACATCTTTCATAAATCGCCCATTTTATATATACATAAACATATACACATTTAACAAAATAAAATGTTTCTTTTTTTCAGAATTCTTTAGGAAAGAATAAAATAAATGAAGAAAAACAATGAGAAGATAAAAAAACAGAAAAAAGTAAAGATTACACAGAAGTGGTCTCCAATCATCTTAATATATTTATGGTAATATATTCATGTTTTACCCTTACTAAGATTAGATCATAACTTCCTTCTTTCCATACTTTCTAATCGTGAAACCCATAAAGCATAAATTCCTTTTTTTCTTTCTTCAGCAAAAATTCATAAGAGATTTCCACTCAATAATAACTGAGGTTGATGTTCTCTCCCTAATCATAGTCTGTCCAGTTCTGTCTTTGTGGTTGGAAGCAACTGAAGTAGCTGAGAGTAGAGAAGGAAAATAGCATTGTTCCCTCAATAAAAGTAATGAATACAATAAAAAACATAGCCCCTGGTAGCCCTCTCATTGGCAGAAGCAATGGAAACCCTGTGACGCACCTAGTAGTATCAAGATTGGCAATGCATAGCAAACAGAAGCCAGTTTTATTTGCTTTTTAATTTAAACCTTCTATGTAAAATATAAAAAGCAAAGGGCTCTATTTAAAAAGCAGGACCAGTCATTTTTTTTTAAAGATTCATAAAACTTTATTTAGACACCATTCTTTCAAAGGATCACTAAATTTATAAGGAACCCTTGCAAGATCAGTTAAGCACTTTGAAAAGCATGTCAGGCATTATATAAGTAGATAATGGGTTTCCTGCACTCATACAAGATCAGCCATTCTGAGCAATTGTGAGGAGATGTGTCCTAAAACAGTCAAAAATTGCAGGGCAGTTCCCATCTTTAACTGAGTCAGCAAATACACCATCAGCTAAACATTCTAAATTATATTCACAGAAAAACAGCCTGCTTTAAATTGCCTTAAAAAATCAAACAGTTAATGCTTATATTAAGCTGCCTCTTTATGGGTTAGACCTGAGATGAAGGCAATGTTTTGAGGACATGACACAGAAAAAAATGGTTAGCAGAGTATGCTCATGCTGCACTGTCAGGCAAGTTAAAGTATATTTACTGTAAATTGTTGGAAACTCAGTACATTGGCACTAAAAAAGAAAACATCTGTCAACTGAACTTTTTAAAATGTGCAATTGTATACAAAATGTTCTACTGCAGTGTTCCATACATATTCAAATCATACTCTCAGCTTTTAATAACATAAGTTTAAAAATGAATTGAAGTTCAAATACAGACCCAGCTCTTGATCAAAGCATACTCATTTCTTTCTCCCCCCAAAAAAACATTTATTATATGCATCTTTGATGGCTTCAGAGTTTATATTATATTTCCAAAACAAAAGATATACTTATATTATATAGGGGTACCTTCTAACAAAGTTTCTGTTAGAAATTTATGTCAAAAATATATGTGTTTTGGGGTGGGCACTGTTTCTAATTTAATACATCCTTTATTCAAAATAAAGTTTTGTGGGTCTAAAATATCTCTTTCCCTAAATTTAGATATAATATTCTGAAACATTAATACTGTCCGATGCCCATTACAGATTCTTAGACTGTTTTTATAATCCAAAGAGTCATACAAAAAAAGTGTTGAAGAAAATAAATGTTTTAGAAGATAAGTAGTCATAAATTCCTGAAGAAACTAGACTAAATAACATTAAGATGGTATATAAAAAAGAGCTAGCTTGAATATGATAGATTTACTCATCCCTAACAATTTATTCTTAAAAAATATCTTTCCTTGTCTATAGTGATTAATAGCCATTTCTTAGACAGTTTCTTGTAAATGGTTTCTTGTCATAAGTATTCAGTATTCAGTACCCAGCAATGCAACAGTTTATTTCCCAGTCTTAAATCATTAGATGCTCGTTTCCAATACATACAACTATGCTGTTTAGCATAAATTTAAAGGCTGTACAACTCTTGAGCCCAGAGGGATCCCAAAAAACCGGATAGGAGCTTCATTACTAAAAGCAATCTTAAGGTCAGGATATAAACTCAACTACTCATAGATTCAGATGTCTTTAGAACTGATTGTTGACATTTTTTTTGCAAACAAAAGAGATGTTTCCTAGCTGTTTTTCTTCTTGAGAAAATACAACTTCTCTTGATAAGAGACCTTTCACTTTGCAGCCTAGATTTTTTTTTTCAAGTCTGTTCAAAACCTCTGCAGCTCCTGGAATAATTTCTTGTTTCAGTTGGAGTAATTTAACTAAATCACCATTGAATTTATTCACTGCATCAAAGATTTGCATAGCCCTATGATTTACTCTACTGACTATTTAACACAGCATCTGATTTGCAAGAAACACCTATATGTGAATTCTAATGATTATATGAGCCCTGTTCAGTGACCATCTGTGAAATAAATGGAGTAGATTCTGAGATCCACATGGATCCTTCAAACATTCTATAAAAATAATCAACACTCCTATATAAAGTAAAGGGGAAGACAGCACCTACTGGATCAAAAGGTTTGGAGTTAAATAAGAGATATTGTATGGTTAAAAGAAAGATAAGAAAACTTGTTAAATTTTATCTGTCCTTTGAAAACCAATTAGTTTTCTTTTCCCTCTCAGATTGCTTTGTTTTCCACAGATAGTATTACTGGATAAGATCATTTTTAATCCATCATTAGGGTGAGAAATGCACATACATTGTATGTTTCTAAGAAACACAGCATATATTAGTGTTGTGCCAATCTTTCTACAGAGGTGCTTCAGCATCTATTGTTGGATCATTCAAGGAGCCACCTCTTTTTTCTGATCTTATACTGCTAGTTCAGAAGTCATGGTGTAGTAATTTTTGTCCAGTACTTCTGAAATATTCCTAGGCATGAATAGTTAACTGAATCAGCTTAAGAAAAAGAACATCAGAATGAAATCTGCATACTCCAAAGTCCACTAATCATTTTGTCCTTAAATAACAAATAATTCCTTATAATGATCTCTAATAACATTATACAGTCAGCACATGCATTCATTTAGAAACTCAGCTCTTTTTTCATTCAATCTATACTGAATTTGCCAGGGTATTTTTTTGTATAAGTGTGTGTGAGAGAGGAAAATAAAATGCCCCCCTCCCCCCTCCCAAGAAAACACAATATTCCACTCCAAATCCCTAACCAATTTTTTTATCGTTCTTTCCCTGCCATTTCTGGTTCTTCATTCTTTTAGATGTATTGCTTTTTTTTTTTAAGAGCTTGGTTTTTATATCACAGAAAGATGAACACAGTTCCTATTTCCCCTATTTGTTGGGCCAAAGCATTAAGTGTTCTTAATTATAATGAAACACAAAATAACAGAAAATCATTAAAAGCTGTATTATGAAGACACACTCCGTGGCTCCCTCCTTTCTCTCACCCACTCTTTCTCTCTTACCCACAGCCTAATAGAACATTCAAAATGTATCTAATAGGAACAGCATAATACTTAATTTGCTTTAATAGTATTTAGTATTATTCTAATGGCAAGCATATACAGGCAGTCCTTGACTTACAACAGTTCATTTAGGGACTGTTTAAAATTAAAATAGCACAGATAAAAGTGACTTATGACCATTTTTCATATTTACAACTATTGCACCATCCCCTTGGTCATATGATCAAAATTCAGATGCTTAGCAGCTGGTTTCTATTTGTGATAGTTGCAGTGTCCTGAGGTCACAAGAAAAGCCTTTGTAACCTTCTGAGAAGCAAAATCAATAGGGAAGCCAGATTCACTTTATAACCATGTTATTAATTTAACAATGGAAACATTCACTTAACAACTGTGGCAAGAAAGGTTGCAAAATGGGGAAAACTTCACTTAACAAATGTCTCAATTAGCAACAGAAATTTTGGACTTCATTTTGGTTGTAAGTCAGAACTACATGTATCAACATTCTGCATTGGATGGCTTATTTGACACTGATGGATCCTTGCAGAATCTGCTGCTGAAATTCTCTAACTCATTAGGAGAATCTCATGGAAAGTTGTGTGACATGTGTCCTTCCTACAATAATGATAGTGGTGCATACAGTTCTTTTACAGAACTGAAAATTGCTATTAACATATCTGATAAGGATAGAGGACAGAATAACAACACATGACAATACCTGAAAATGAGACTGTACTGTATATGGAATAGGCCTCTGCACAATAGTCTAGTCTCCCGTATCCCTTATATATGCTCATCCATTGAGATTTCCAATGCTTTTCAACAGAAAAGAGAAAAACTGGTGTATAATTCTATAGGGATGTTCATGTACTGATAAAGTCTAAATTTGCATTTCTCTTTGGGGCTTTCTTACTTTTAACTGAACAAATGATGTGAATTGTATGGCTGTTTAAGCAAAATATTCAAACATGTTCAAGAGAAAGAAAATAGTTTTAACAATAGTTTTTTTCTTCTCACAAATTTCTGGATTTTGAGGGATTGGTTTGGAGTTTTTGATCGATGATCCAAACTCTGCCTTTGTCAGTAACTTCATTTACATGACATTTGGGAGAATAAACTCCTAGAGGGAATGTGGAGTAATACCTGCTGTTTTAGCACAGCCATCTAACATTTATGCTCAGTCATACATATAATTCCTCTCTACATAGAATGTTTGCATATTTTAACTGAATATAATGGAAGTTGAAAGTAGAACTTTGAATTGAATCCCGTTCTCCATCTTCCACACAGAAAAATTTATGCAAAAGCAGAAAACGACTGAAATAAAGACAAGTGTAGCCAATTAAGATTTTCATTTTCAGAGTTCAAATGGAGAAAATGAAACTTGCTCTTTTTTTCAAAGTTTCAAAGAGAAGGGAAAGATGCAGGAAATTAAGTCTAGTTATTAAATCCAATTTTAAAATTATTTGGTTTTCTGCAAATAAAATAATCTCTTCTTCTGACAGCTGAATTCTTAATTGGAATATACGAGTCAGACAAAATAATTCATTAAATTTTACTCATATGCCAAAAAATTATAGGTTTGCTGTCATGCAGTGGGTTTTTTTTTTTTTACAATATTGCTTTTTAGGTATTTATGACATATAGCCTATAAATATAGAAGTAATTACTTCCTTTGAGAGACCCACCAAGGTAATAAATGTTATTTTAGCTGTTTTCCTGTTTGTTTGTTTTTTACTAGCTGGACTAGAGCATTAATAAATTTGAAGGCAAATCTGCTTCATTGCCATTTTCTCAACAATACTAATTCATTCTATCCTTTACCCCAAGAATCAGTCCATAGAATGTTTATGAGCTAGTTAACTATAATAGAGAACATCTGAGGCTTATAAGGTATTCCTTGCTTAACAATTATTTATTTCAGGATCCAACCTGAGTCAGTCATCAGGACCAGAGGTTTTGTCTTTCAAGCTTTTGAATTTGTGCTGGAGCCTAAATTCAGGGAGCATCTCTCTAGCAGAGTGTGTGCTGTTCTGTGTGTGTCCATTATATTTATTCAGTCCTATTTAGTGTTATTCAGAATATCTATTTATTCACAATCAAAATTTGAGCTCTTGGCAGTACTCCTGCATTTATGATCGTAGTGTGCACTTCATTTCACTCCATCTGTCTATCTCCCCACCATCTATGCTCTTTTGGGCTCTCTGCACCTCACTGCCTACTCTTTTTCCCCTCTTAGCCATTAGCTGATCTTTATCATCAGTTGCTAATAAGATACACCCAGCAAAGGCAGCTGATGGTCTTTTACCAGGTTCACCTCATCAGCAACATGGGGGAAGATGATGAAGATTGCCAGTGCCAATATGTGTGTATGCGGGCAGGGTGTGTGTGTGTGTGTGTGTGTATGGTAGTAGCAATAGAGTGCAAGGCACCCAAAAGGACAGACCATAGGGCAAAGATAGGATGTTGAAGCAGAGGTGAGCATGGGATGGCAGGATAGGAAAAGGATGAGGTAGTTACCTAACAAAGGCAGTGTCTTTCTTTAACAATTTGTGATGACTCACTCCCCCCCCCCCATGCTTCACCAGATACTAGTTCAGAGGAGGATGAGTGGCAGCCAAGGGATACAAGCCAGAAGTGGGAGCAGGGGAGCAATTGGCTGAGCAGCCACTGAGCTAGAGACAGGAGAAGCACAGCTACAGCTGGGAAACTCAGAGCTGTCATGCCCCTGTTGGAGTCTGAATCTTCAGAGGAAGATGAACTGGAACCTGAGCTGACAGAAATTGAGGGGGAGGCTTCATTGTTTGAGGAGGAAAATGGGGAAGGAAAGGCTTGTAAGGCCAGGGCCTTTCACAATTAAGACAGCTTGTAGACAGGGAGGAATAGAGGCAGGATGAATATGAGAGACAGAGCTCTGGAGAGGAGCAAGGACCACCCCCTCCTGATTCAAGAGCTCAGAGAGTGCACAGGTGTGAACAGCACAGACTGAGCAGGCTACCTGGGAGAAGAGTGCTCCACACATCTTCACAAGACACACCTAGGAAATGAGACTTAAGGAGACATTGTGGGGAGGGGCATTGGTTGGGAACAAATGCTGAGTTCCTGAAGTATTGAGTGATGATGTTTGAACTTTCCAAGAGTCCTTGCATTCTGGACTAATTACCTGGATCTTTTGTGACCTGAACTCCTTTATTTGCCCTGCTGAATTTATTGCTGTGCAGCATTGGTGTACATAGGCTGGGCTAATTGCAGCCAGAGACTGCTTGAGGTTTGTGTGGGAGTTCATTGTCACTTTGCTCTGGGACTTGCCAGAAACATGGGAGTGTTTGAGGGAAATTTGGAGCAATAAAGGGGTGGTTTGAACTGCTAGCTGTTTGTGTTACCCTGTGCCATGCCTTAGGCCATCACAACAGGCTTCAGGTGGAGAAGGCAACAATGGTGGAATTCAAATTTTTTTTTACTATCAGTTTTGTGGGCGTGGCTTGGTGGGCATGGTTGGGGGAGTCATATGACTGAGTGGGCAGTTTCTGTAAGCAGGGCAATAAAGATTAGGCTAGAAACATCACAGAATGTTTTTTCCTGCCTTCCTTACAGGATTAACCCCGCAAAGTGGAAAAAAACCAAAATATTTCTTCTAACAACCAGTTCTTGGAACTGCTTAGAAAATTTACTACCAGTTCTAGTGAACTTGCTAGAACTGGCTGAATTTCTCCTCTGGAAGGCACACAACTGCAGGTGGTCAGTGGAGATGAAGAAGAATTGCTTCCTCCTCCAGATCTAAGAGCACATAGGCCTGAGATGAGGCAGGCACAATAAAAGAAAGATCATCCAGACTACTTGCAAGGAAGCAACTTCATCCCTCTTGATGAGTTGCACCAGGAAGCAGTTATTTATCTCACCAAGGAGATGCTGAGAACAATACCTCTTTTTTGCTGCACTATGTTCTTGCCTTGAATCTTGAATTGTATCTCTTCAACTGTGGCTTTGTCCTTGCCTTTGCCTTGAGGACTAGTATTGGCTTCTTTTAAGTAATCTGTGGAATTCATTGGAGTGGAGCTGGTGCTGGCACAGGGAATTGCTGAGTAATACTAATTCAGGCTTGGAAGCCTTAATAAAGATTCCTAACACCCGTGGTGTGTGTGTGTGTGTGAGATAGAGAATGTGAGAAGAAGAGCACACAACTACAACCTGAACTACCAGTACTGCTATTGCTTAGGGTGACCAACCGTCCTCTTTTGCCTTGACATGTCCTCTTTTTACGTCCAGGTGGGGCATCCAGGTGGGTTTTATACATTTATAAAACCCACCCGGATGCCCCAGACAGGACGTAAAAAGTGGAGATGTCATGTCCGGGCAAATGGGGAAAAGCAGCTCTGGCAAGACGAGCATGCGCTCCATCGCGCTTAGAAATCCCGCGATGGAGGCATGCTTGTCTTGCCAGAGCTGCTTTTCCCCATCAGCAGCACCTGGGTGGCGGGAGAAGAGCTGCTGCAGAGCTGCGCCCCCCCTGCCCCCCCTGCCATCACCACCGCCCACCGCCCCCCGCCGCCACCACCCCACACCCTGCGATGGAGCGCATGCTCATCTGGAGCCGCTTTTCCCCATCAGCAGCACCTGGGCGGTGGGAGAAGCGCTGCTGGGGAGCTGCGCCCCCCTCGCCCCCCCCGCCGCTTGAGAACAAGTACAAGATAAGTAGACACTATTTTTTTCTCATCCTCTTTTCTGGAAATCAAAATATGGTCACCCTACTATTGCTAAGTAATGCAGCCACATGTTTCATCCAATGACCACTTCACTTAGCGACAGAAATACTGGTTCCACTTAGAGTCATTAAGCAATATAATTTGTGACAACTTGCAGTTATGTTATATCTATGTGGCAATAGAAGCATCAATTAAATTTTTATTTATTTATTTATTTTAATTTATATACAGCCCCCTCTCCCTCAGGATCATCTTTTTTTAATTTTACAAGATGGACTAGTTTCATTATTCTGTGATGCCTTCTAAACTATTAAAGAATATAGTTACTATAGTTATAAATATGCATACTTTTTCAGTCTAGACTGTAAAATGAAAAAAAACAACCACCTTAAAATATTAGCAGCAATAATAGAAATAGCGACTATTCAATATTAAATCTATACAGATAAAAGGTACAAAATATCCTTTGTAGATAGAAAATTGTGTTCCAAATATTAGTAAATGTGTAAAATTACTTAAAAAGTGACTGCTGTACACTTTCAATCTCAGTTGTAAAATATAAGAAATTACTAGAACTTTTCATTACTAATTTTATTTTAAAAACTTTAGGAGTTAAAATTAATATTAAGACTAAGACTGTAACAGGTGTCATAGAGTGAGGATTATCAGCAATGAATATTAAAGTTTAGATGATTTAGACAATATCTCACAGATATACAAGTGTAAGTCTGGGTATAGGTTTCTGGTTAGTGATTGTTGAAAAAAGATTGTAAAATTGAATGTGATCATGTGTTGGCCTGCTGAACAACTTACTTATGTCTGTAATTGTGGATTCAATTATGGTTTCAAGTTGACAATTACTTATACTATAATTTTCCATTCTGTAGCTTCTACTTTCACTACATTATAGTCTAGATATAGGGCAGTATTTGTGATATAATGAGACATCTGCAATGCAATCTTAAAATATGTAGACTTTGTTTTTCCTTTAAATAATTTGGAAACAACACACATATAACCATCCCTTTTGTTGGCAAGCAGTTAAGGATGGCAGGTATTCTTATTTGAACACTCTGAACAGAATAGAAGGCATGGAATTTCATACTACCAGATATATGAAAAATCACTAACAAATACTTAAAAAATGTTACCTTTTGTGCCCATCTATATAGAAGGTCTCCTTTTAAAAGTTTTGGTTTTGATCTCTTGACAGTACATTTCTAACTTATCCTTCTTTCAGTGATCTTCTGAATTCTCTAGAAGTCCTTGATGATATAACTATCTCATCTGAAACTGAGTGGAAACAAATTTTCTCTCTCTTAATGTAGAAGAATGAAAATCCAAATTTGTTAGGTAGCCAACTACTACCAAGTTGTTTCTGTAGACAAATGATAAAGTTAAAAAAATAAGGACTTAGATACAGTTTAGTTTAGTTCCCATTTTGTTGGTAGAACAGATGTTAAATGACCCTGGAGATTACATTTGATCTTAAACTTTGTGTTTTCGATTATGAATTAGAAGTGGCCAGCATTGATCATTTGAAGAGGCATCCAGTTTCTCTCAGAATTTATCTTCATGAGTAGAATCAAGTGCTATCTTAAAATCAATACAGATGTGTACAGGGAAATTATAGAACAGATAGAATATTTATCTATTAAGAATTGAGGGATTAGACATTGGGAAGACCTTTTCTCCTCCAAATGATTCTTCTATTCTAGCTAATCCCTTTGCTAGACTTAACATTTAGCATATAAACTGTTAAAATTGGTACTACATTGAAATCACTGCAACCACTACATATGGGATGTCAGTTAAGAAAAGTCCTAATTCAGAACACTCTTACCTGAGTTGCTGAGATTAATTCAATTTCAATTTCAATTTCAATTTCAAATTTATTGGTCACATACACAGTCATACATGGTACGATATGCAGTGAA
>JAEANM010008987.1:0-16639 GCA_017656035.1 Myanophis thanlyinensis
TCTCTCTCTCTCACGCACAAACACACTATCTACATGTACCCACATCCTTCTCAACCACAATGACTGTACAGTGAAAATCCAGTTTAGCAGATGGATGAGAGGATGTCCATTATTCCCAATTAGCACTTGTACTGGGGAACGTATCATTGTGGCAATTTAAGTCACAAACAGGTGACCCTGGTTATGCAAATGAGGCATGTTCCCTCATTTGCATCACTGTGTGTTATTTAAGGGATGCTATAACCCCTGACATCATCAGGCGAATGACGTGAGTGGGATCTGTGGCATACCCGGTGTCGTATTGTGTTGATGTTTTCCTGCATCAGTCCAAATGTTTTGGGTGTTTGGTTTGGCATCCAATTTTGCTTGAAAGCAAAAAAGCAAAAAAAAGAAAGAAAAGGCAGATGCCCATTGGCTTAAGATTTCTACGGAGTTATGCACCGCGACTCCAAATTCTGTGATTTGATGAGTCACAGAGAACGTCTGCCAGATGAAAATATTCAAGGAGATTGGAACGGTTCATATTGGGACTGGAAACAGAACAAAAATCTCAGCGGAGAGTTATCCTTCAGTCTTGGAGGGGTTGGAGATGCAGAGATTGTGTTCACACTAGGGTGACCAAGCGTCCTCTTTTGCCTGGACATGTCCTCTTTTTACGTCCAGTCCGGGGCGTCCGGTTTTTTTTTATACATTTATAAAACCCACCCGGACACCCCAGACTGGACGTAAAAAGTGGCGATGCCATGTCCGGGCAAATGGGGAAAAGCGGCTCCGGCAAGACAAGCATGCGCTCCATCGCGCTTAGAAATCCCGCGATGGAGCGCATGCTCGTCTTGCGGGAGCCGCTTTTCCCCATCAGCAGCACCTGGGTGGCAGGAGAAGAGCCGCTGCAGAGCTGCGCCCCGGCCACCCCCGTCGCTCCCCCCCCGCCACTTGAGAACAAGTACAAGATACTTTCGTATCTTGGAACATAATTCATAAGTAGAGACTACTTTTTTCTCGTCCTCTTTTTTGGAAATCAAATATGGTCACCCTATCTTAGGGCATCCCATGTGTTCAAAGTGATCAGTAAGGTTCTTAACACGAGCAGCTCCATGTGTTGCTGATAAAGGAAGTCTTCATCCACCCCTTTTTCTGTCTTACTAAAAAGCATTAGATAACAATGGCTCCAAGAATCAATCTTTCACAATTTGAAAATCAAAAACAATAAAAAGGACAAAATCTGATATCTTTAGAGATATTCCCATGGTATTTCAGACTATTTGCTTTTAGAAAATTAGACTGTAATCCCTATCCGTATTTCTATAGAAATAAAATCATCTATATTTGAAGAGAAATGTGCATTGGTTGCAAACCTGAGTCATTTGGTCTCATTGATAAAAATGCAGTTATCACTTTTCTATCAGCATCATGCATAACCAGAAAGCACTTAAAGCAGCAAATGTGATGGTAAAAGGAGAATAAATAACATAAATGTGCAGCAACTTCAAGAGGAATTAATTTGAAGGGGCAGAAACTTCGTTTATATACTGAAAAAAACTCCTCCAATTAGTCTTAAAGATACTATTAGATTCCATATTGATTTAATTGCCTAGATTAAAATGACTCTTCCTCCATATTTCCAAGATATGTCAAACACTATGATATTTTTAGAAACCAGGACAAATGTGATAAAATATTATAAAATAATATCTTTCACAAATCAGTTAGCTTGGTGGAATAGCATTGAGTGCCTAGGTCAGTAGTGGCGAACCTTTTACTTACCGAGTGCTGAAAAGTATGCACTTTGCACATGCCATCCGCACTCGGTGCAGCTCCTCCACATGCACTGCATGTGCAACCGCACCATCTGCGCATACATTCAGCTTCCACATGTGCAATACACGCGCGCTGCGCGTAGGCACTCATGCACACATGAGCAATTGCGTGTACATGTGTAGGAGAGCTCTGAAGACTAGCTGGATTTCCTGCTGCAATCACGTGCATACACAGCGGAGGCCCGAAGACCAGCTGGGTCTCTGCAATCATGCATGAGTGCATACACAATCGCTTGTACATGCTCAGCTCGAGGTAAGTTGGCCGACAGCTTGTGTGCCCAACAAGATGGCTCTGCGTGCCACCTGTGGCACCCGTGCCATAGGTTCGCCATCACGGGCCTAGGTCCTCCTTGTTCAACCTGCTCTGCTCTTCTGGTGGCATTAATAAAGGCCTCCAATTAATGAAGAGGACTCAAAACTCTGTTTAAAGAACTGCGGGAAAAACAACTGAAGACGTGTTCTTACTACTGGGCAGGTGTTCCCACTCAGTCATGACTGCTGCTGCCCAGTGGGGGGAAATCACTTCCAAGACAACATTGCTTTAGTTGGTGTAGCAACTGGTGGGTGTGCTGTTGTTGTTGTTGTTGTTATCGATGGCCTTGGAATCTGTCTCAGAGCCAGGGAATGCTCCCCTCCCAGCTAGGTTGCTAATATTGGACTCCTGACTTGATCTGCCAGTAACTGCTGCCAGGTTATTCTCCTATGGGTAAGAAGACATCACAGCCTCCATCCCATCCCAGGCAAATATAGAAGGGCTGGATAAACCAGCAAAGAGATGCTTTGCTTTGATGAAGTTTTATGCGAAGCCCTCTTTTAAGGTAGCTTTGCCAACCCGCTTTCAAAGTAGCACCACATATGGGCAGCTTCACTTCCTTTTGTTGGATGAGATGGACTTCTCTGTAAAGAAACATTACCCCCCCTTCTCCCCCTCCCAGTTTATAAAGGCCAATTGGGCCATCTGGCACTATCCTAAAAAGTAACTATTGGTCTTCCTCAACCAGGTAAGAATTCTTTAAAAAAAAGTTCCCAGGGAGAAACCAGGCATTGATCCTGCAAATATTTTCTACATTCCCAGGTAGAGTAGAAGTTCAAGCTTGTACCCCGCATTGCAACTATGCTGTTAAACTAAATTCAGTGAAAAAGATGCCTCTGGCCAACCTTGGTTCATCTAATGTCAAATGTTTAATTTGAATCATTTGAAATTTGGTTCAGTTGCCATGATTTAACCTTTTGAGATACTTTTGGTCTGGACCAAAGCCTTCATTTACATATTAGTTTTCATCGAGTCTTCATTTACACGTTAAAGCATCTAAGTATAAAATCAGGTGGTTTGCAATAGAATTAGTATTAGTGGAATAAGGTCAGAATTGATTAGAAGCTCTTGCCTTAAAGTGCTTACAATTCAAAATGCAACAGAGAGGTCAATAGCAGAGTGGAAACTGAGGCAAAGGCGATCAGTTCTGTTCTTAAGCATGTTTAAGCTACCAAATGTTTTGGCATATAAGAAGAATTTTTTCTCCCCCCAAAAGTGGGCAAAAATGTCTGTGTGTCTTATACAGCAAATATTGCCGAAGCCCCACCCACCCACCCACCAGCCACTTTTTGGCCTCTTCACGCCTCTTTTTGGGCCTTTTCTAGGTCTTTTTTTGGCCCATTTTGAGACCTTTTTTTGCCCATTTTTGAGGCTTCTTTTCAACCCACTTTGGGGGCTTTGGGGGCCTGTTTTTGAGGCTTCTTAGAGGCCCATTTTTGGGGCTTTTTTTCAGAACCCCCCAAAGCCTCAAAACGGGCCCAAAAAGCCTAAAAAATGGTCCAAAAAAAGCTTGAAAATGGGGTACACAGAGGCCAAAAAGTTTTGTTGTTGTTTTCCTCTTCTAAATCTAGGTGCGTCTTATACTCAGGTGCGTCTTATATACTGAAAAATACAATAGTTGTTCCATGCAGTAATAAAACAAAGGAGTAATACTATATTCCTTTAAAAAAAAACTCAACAGTTTCAATATCTTCAAATGAGTCTAATAAATGCTTACATTACATCTCTTGTTCAGAATGATTCTTGCCACTCTCTGCAGCTGACCCTTTTATTATCCATTTCCATTAATTTTCAGGCTTCTGTATGAGCAAATAAAAAAAAGCTTCTGCCCTTTTATCTAATAATTTCCTATTTACATACTTTGTTGCTGCATTCCTACAATGCCTCCCAATTAGTCCTGTCTCATTCCTTGCAAAAGTGTGCTTCAAATGCCAAGAATTTTGCAACTGTAAAGTAATTGTGCATTAGTTCTATTTAATCCCCCCATATTACAATTCAAATGAATAGGGAGGGATGAGAATTTACTATCAAAATAGACTTAAAGGACCAGATTCTTAGCATTTTCAGCCAGACCTTTCTGTTTTCTAGATGTTGCTCTGATTTCTCTCCATTCCCAGCATCTCGTTGGGTAGTTAATACCTTGAGATTGCAATTGATCACACAGTTCTGTGTGCAAACATAGCTTGCTTATTTATCTAGCTACATCACTGGAGAAAGCTGCTGTGAGAATGGAATGTGACTCTCTTCCCCTAGAGGCATTTAAATTACTTTGCTTCCATTCCTCAGCGCAATACTCATTGCGGAAGATTTGCAACCATTTGCAACCAAGTGCAATTAACCCATGTGCGGGAACAAAATTGCTGAAATGGCAGAAAGTTGGAAAATCTGTAAAAGCTGCCTAACTTGTGGTAGATTACAGACTGTTTATCAGAGGGTTTTGCAATGTTGCAGGATATAAAGGGAGAGATTCCATTCATTTTCCCCCTTCCCCCCTTTTTTTGGTAACACATGGGACAAGTAGGGCTTGCTGGCTGGGGAATTCTGGGAGTTGAAGTCCACTCATCTTAAAGTTGCCAAGGTTAAGAAACACTGCTCTAGATTCAGCAGGGAATCAAACAGGCACAATCCATATACAGATCAAAATGTATTTCTTTTCTAGCATGAGTCTCTGGAGGACAATCCAAAATTGGTGCTTAAATTTACAGTCATAAAGAGAATTGAGCTGCTGGGTTAAGGATGACATTTCCATCCTCTTTTACCACAAATCCCCAGACTACTGACCTTCAAATGTTGAACTTTTAAAAAGGATTGGGGAGGGTTTTGTGTAACACAAACTATTGTGTGCGTGTGTCGATAGTAGGAACTGCATTGTGATGTCCCTCTGAATTATAGTCATGCCATGATAACAACACTGGAGAGGATTAAGAGAAAGTGAGTGAAAGATGACTCAAAGTGACAAGTGATTGATTGACTGTGGACTTTTAGATCAGGTTCCTGTCTTCTAATTCCTTCCAATTTCTCTGAGGAAGTTCTAGCGAAGGTGGTGGCATGAGCTCCAGGTAAACAAAATTATGCTGGGTTTCAATGGGTTTGGTGCCAACAGGGCATTTCATGTTATCTGAGTCTTGCCTTCCTGCCAGAGGACTCCTGCTCGTGAGTTTTCTAAAGCTATAAATGGAAACTCTTGCTAAGAAGAAATTATCACCCAGGCATTCTGATCCAGTTCAGTCTCACCACTCGAGTGTGGGCAGTCATGGTTTCTAACACCTAGCCAACTAAGCTCCTTCTTTTTGGGATTTAAATCTTCCTCTTTCTGGGGAAATGGAGATAGAAAAATGTAAAAGAGTCTCTTCGGCAAAAGACATGTTGTCCCAAGAGAAGCTGAAGGTAGGATGCAGTTTTCCTTATTATGCAATATTAAGATACTAGAGGCTGGGAAGAAAAGTTAGTTACTATTTTTATACTTCCTCCAGTGACCTTAATGATTAACAGGTTCAGCCATGGGGTGTTGAAATTAATTATGCTATAATCTTTCAGCAGGGATTAAGGAACTTCATAATCGATATTTCCCTGGCTATGAATTTTTCAGATGATAAATCCTGGATCTGCTGATGCTCGGTTTGTAGTGTTGTCTAAAAATAAAACAATTCTATTATTTACTAAATCTTACTGTATGTTTGGTGTTACACAAATGGGTATGAGAAAGAGAATAATGGAAGAATTAGCCAACAAATCATTGACTTCCTGATTACAATTTAAGTGAAAAAGATAGAATTTGCTTGGCCCATTAGGGGCATCGAGGCACCATGTTATTCCTGACACTGGAAATTGATAAGGGGAGTGGGGGGGAGGAGAGAAAATGAACCTTTCAGTCACTCATATTGAATGTCAAATTAGAAATAGTATCACATTCTTAAATAAGAATGTCATAATAATAAGAGCACTAGGGTTATCGGTTTTCTGTTATAAACAGAACTGCCTGCCTCTATGCCTGGGCAGCAAAATTCCAGTCAAAGCTAGATGGTAGCAGCTGTCAGATAAACTCTACTGCCCCCTATTGATTGCTCTGGTTTTTGCATACCTGATATGGTAATCCTGGACTGCCCTTTTTACAATTTATATGTTAGCAAAGCTGTTGTTCCCATTTCAATACTTTTAATAGATTCCAGCAATTTAAATAGTGGAGGAAATATGAAAACCACTTTACATCTGAGCCTCATATATTGAAAGCTTTCTCCTCAACTGTTCAATGTTGCCATTGTAACTTTGGGCGGTCACTAAATGAACTAATGTAAGTCGAGGACTACCTGTACTGTATTTTACCTAATGGTGGGGCTGACCTTTAATGCGCTAGAATGAAAACAAGGGAAATGCACATGTGAACCAGCCTTTAAGAACTTTCCTTGCAGCTGCCTGCTACCTTGACTGCGGCAGACAAGAACTGTGTTCTTTTCTCTGGTCGAACATTTCAGTTTCTACTTGAAATGATGCAAATAGATTCCTAGCATTATAAGCATTTGAATCTCCATTCTGCCCAGCTTAGAATATGTGATCATGTAGGCCGGGAGATCGTTTCAAGAAAAAAATAATAATGACCGCATGATGTTAGACTAAGCATGCTAGTGATAATTGGGTGTTGGGTACAGACATGGTTCCTTTTGAAATTCAACCAAGGACAGCAGATAAACATGTTGCTCTCTTGGCTAAAAGAGAAGGCATTTTCCCCCACCCATCCCCTGCCCCCAATTCCACAAATAGAAAGCAATCTCACTGGCAGCTGAATCTTTCTTTCTATTTCAGCAGTAGGACATTGTCCTTAAGAACACCTGACAGGAGAAGTCTACCTTACAGGGTGTGGGACTGATCATGACTGTCTGAAATTGCTCTGCTGATTTGCCTTAGGACAATATTCAGACTGGCTGAACCTAGAGACCGAATCCCTTGTCCTCATAGTTTCAGGGCAGCAATTTCAGGCAATCGTGATCAGTCTTACATCCTGTAAGGTAGACTTCTCCTGTCAGGTATTCTAAAGGACACTGTCCTACTGCTGAAATAGAAAGAAAGATTCAACTGCAAGTGAGATTGAATTGTATTTGTGGAATTGGGAGGCAGTTGCTATCCTTCCATGAAATGTGATTTTTTTCTGATGAAATTCTATCATTAATACATACACTATAACCTTCCATAAAACTACTGGTTCAGTTTTTCACTGAGATATTAGAGAATATCAAGAGTTCCTATTGATCACTAAACCCCCAAGACTGTAAAACTGACATATTTTGACACATGTATTTTTCAACAGCCTTTGGAAACTTGTTATCTTACTAATTATTTAGGCATTCTTGATATCCGATTTAGCAGCTTATCCTTTTTTGCAGGGGTGAAGCGGAAGGTGGAATGCACATTATTATTTCACAAATGGATTACAATGTATGTCTGACCTTTCTATACTAAAGCAGGATTCAGGACAATTTCCAGAAATTAGCATTCCAAACGGATAGCAGTTGACATTTTTGAACAAACAAGCAAAGTTGTGCACTATGAATGTTCAGTCTGAATATTAATTCAAAGAGTCCTTTATCTGTTCTAACGACTGATTCTCTTTGTCAATCCTGATGCATCTCACCCTCCAGGGAAATTAATTGTGATGTTTTAATCTCGTTTGGATAATTAGGAATTCATCTGTGGCTGGTAGTTTCTGCTGTCATAACTCCCTAATGGCTGATGGTGTGAGCTGTCTTAAGAGACAGCAAATACCATTCTCCATCTGGGTTTTCTCCAGTAGAAATGCTATAATCTTATCCTTGTTTCTTCGCTTGACATTTAACCTCCGTGCAGGTCTCTCTGCTCAACAGAGGTCAGGGGAGAAAAAGCATACCCAGATGTCCAACCAGCAGCTAGTGTCTTCTTCTACAGGTAGACCTTGACTTACTAAGCCCAACATTTCTATTGCTACGTGAAACAGCTGTTAAGTGAGTTTTGCCCCATTTTACGACCTTTTTTGCTGCAGTGAATCACTGCTGTTATGAAGGCATGTGGTTGTTAAGTGAATCTGGCTTCCCCATTGACTTATCGGAAGATTGCAAAAGGTGGTCACATGATCCAAGGATACTGCAACTGTGATAAATACAGTTGCCAAGCATCTGAATTTTGATCACTGGACCATGGGGATGCTGCAATGGTCGTGTGAAAAACGGTCATAAATCACTTTTTCAGTGCCATTGTAACTTCAAGCAGTCACTAAATAAATGATTGTAACTTGTGGACTACTTGTACATTTGCTACCAAATGAATGCTTCCCATTCGAATCTCCCTTTTGATTCTAAACAAACTTTGGGTCACAACTGTAAGTGCTGGGTCAATAATTTCCAATAATTTGCAACTGAACTTCTCCAGTAGAGGTTGGGGTAAAAGAAGGGTTAAATATGAAAGTACCACTACATTTGTTGCATCCAGTAAATGCAGTGAAAGTATTTTCCATCTTTTCCTTGCCTTACATTTTCACATGACTAACTGGGTTGGGCTCCCTAGGATGACTGAGGGAGGAACTGAAGCAGGCTTTGGTTGAAGATAAAGTTACTGTCTGGCACATCTATTCTAAACATTCAAGACAACAAGGCTGTTGGGTGCCACCACAAAAAGAGAGTACTAAGGTGTTTGTAATGTTAAGCTGCTGGGCAAGCTGATACGTACCTCTCATTCAAAGCACACATTTCTTAGTGGAACAAATCTCTGGAATGGGACCAAAAGGTGCAGAATATCAGGGACACCAATAAATCCATCCAAGTTGCTCAAAATGTATGGTCAGCATTATTTGTCTAAATGTGCAGCTACTGGGCAGCCTGCTATAAATGTATGACTTTGTTTGCTGTAAATCAACAGCAGGAGAACCCAGCATTTATTTCTGATTTGGACAACTGTTGACCTTTGAAGCTGCTCTCTCAAAGGAGGAAGGGTCCAGAACAAAGAATTGGGTGAGACCAGGACAAAAATGAAATGTTAATTTAATGGATTCACTTTAATTCGAGTTAACATGCTTGCTTTCTGCATATTTATAAAATATCAATTTTCCATACATTAATTTGGGGGTCAGTGCTTGATGCAGTTCAAATCTAGAAACATGTAATCTATCTGTCTATAAGTAGATGGCTTCCAGTGAGCCACTGGAGAAAATGAGATGTCTTTTCCCACATATTTGATTGCCCATGCTCAGTTATACCTACAAGTGTGGTTCTGAATTATGATTCGTATCCAAACCAAGTCCATCAGGTTTATTTTAGCCTTTCTCAGGGATCGTGCTAAGCCATATGGCTTTAGCTGTGTACGATGAATAAACCATAGTTTATTCACCCAAATCCAACCACATAGCAGTTTAACATGATAGGTGAATCCAGCCCGATTTTTCAGCTGAATCGTAATTGCCATAAACTGCAAAAATGAATCACCGAGGAGCAACAACCTTTACCTTCCCTTCCTGACTGTATCTGGTTGGCCTAATTCAGCAGGTCCCTTTTAAATTTAAGTTAACTGAACTGATAGCAGTATGATAGCAGTGAAAATCACACATGATTACTGCATTGAATCAAGTAACCTAGGAGGCATCCCTTCCCCAGCTCCTCCAAGGAAGACACAACATGATTTCTATTAGAAATTCTGTTTATTTACAGAACAAAATCCAATCACCGTGGTCCTTGGTCCTTAACTGTAACAGGAAATTTTCCTCAGAACCAAAAGGTTATAGAGTATAATCATAGACGCAAACGTATAAACACTGCCATCTACTGGTTGGCTGTAGTTCTTGCAATACAAAATACACTCCAACATTAGACCTCTTCAAATTAGAATTTTTTTTTCAAATGTATGCAAACTGATATTATTCCCATTCTCCAAGGTCTAAATTAACTCAAGATACCACTTAACTTTGATCCTGGACCTTGGTTATGCCTGCCTCTACAATGTATGCCAGCTACAATGAAAACAAGGACATAATATCCCGAATCTTGCAGTGTTTTTTAAAAAACGTCAACAATAAAACTACATGGCTCTTGAGGCCAAGATCAAAGTAAGTGGTATCTTGAGTTAATTTAGACCTTGGAGAATGGGAATAATATCAGTTTGCATAAATTTGAAAAAAAAATTCTAATTTGAAGAGGTCTACTCCAACATGTATTCCAACAGATTTAGGTAGAGAAACATAGACCAGATTATCCTCAATTAGCTTGACTCTTCAGTTTATATGTTCACTGCTCTTCTTGTCTCCCATTGCCAAAAAAGACTTTCTGACATTTGAAGTTTGTGAAGTTGAATTCCAGATTACTTTTTGAGGTAGTGGTGGAATTAGACAGAAGACTTGATGAAAACTTGATGAAGTATTTATAGCCATATTTACATTTAGCTCTTATCATCCATACAAATGAACATTCTCTTTGTGTCTGTTTCCCTCCCCCTCCTAAACATTTTATGTTTGATTGAGGGGAAAAAAATCCTTAGGCCCTGAATTTGTCCTTGAGAGATCAGATTTTGAGTTATTTTAATATTAATTTATCTCCAAGGAAGGATCAGCCATTGACACCTTTGATATAAAATCAGTTTATGTAACTAGTTTTATATGTTGGGCTTTAGCAATTTTCACTCTTGTAATTTATAGCACCTTATAGCTAGTTGTCATTCTTACAATATATCAGCCAAAAAAGCAGGCTTCATATTTCCTCTGTGAGGGCTGAGTGATAGTATAAGACACTAAAGATCACTATTGTAGAAATGGTCCTTGGGAGGCTCATAGTTTTAATTTCTTATGAATGCATAATAAAAGAACTTGGTGCAGAGTCCTTCTGACAGAGACCAAAAATGCCCCATACAGCCTTGTCTTGTTTAAATCAACCATTCTTTTATTAGTTGTTACAGCTAAGCCGATATCTTGCAAATTAATTTATAGAGCATCTTTTGAGGGCTAAAATCATGTACCCCTCCAAATAGTTTTCAGGCAATAAATGCAGAAAAAGTATTATATACCAGTAGTTCTCAACTTCCAATCATTCATTTAGTGACTGTTTGAGGTTACTATACTGAAAAAAGTAACTTATGACTGGTTTTCAGGTTTACGACCATTGCGACATCCCCATGGTGATGTGAATTAGCAATGTAAATTTTGGGCTCCATCGTGGTAGTAAGTTAAGGACTACTTTATGGAGCTGAAACAACGTAATTTATTAATGCAATGTTAATCTAATTTAAAATTGTTAATTTGGATTTAGATTTTTCTTGCCCTTGTCCCACCTTTGACACGTAACCACTGATATGATACCATATTTCCCTGAAAATAAGACCCAGTCTCAGTGGTGAAATTCAAATTTTTTTACTACTGGTTCCGTGGGCGTGGCTTGGTGGGCATGGCTGTGGGGATCATATGACTGGGTAGGCAGTTTCTGTAAGCAGGGCAATGGATTAACCCTGTAAAGTGGAAAAAAACAAAAGGAGTTTTCTTCTAACAACCGGTTCTCAGAACTGCTTAGAAAATCTGCTAGAACTTGCTGAATTTCACCTCTGCCCAGTCTTATGGGCTTGAAAATAACCACAGACTTATTTTTAAGGAGGTCTTATTTTTTTTATGGGCAGGAAGTGGCGAGCGAGGGGCTGACAGGAATGGGAACACAGATAGTACTGGCCACATTCAATCCCCTGGGCTTAATTTTTGGGAAGGCTTATATTTGTCCCACCCCAAAAAAATCAGGCTAGGGCTTGTTTTTGGGGAAACGCAATACTTATACAGAAGGTTGACTCAGCCTTCCATCCTTCCTAGGTTCGTAAACTGAGGACCCAGCTTGTCAAGGGCAATATGCTGACTTTATAAACCACTTAAAGAGGGCTGTAAAGTATTGCAAAGCAGTATAAAAGTCTAAATGCTATTGCTATAGCTGTATGGGTCATGTGTGGCTCTTACTGTTCCCTAAAGATGTATATTTTTCATTTAACAGCTAGATACAACTGTGATTTACTTCTAACAATTGGATGACATGCAGCTATTAGGATCTTATGAAATACTTGCCTTTTTGGGAGAGGAGGGAGGAAAAATAATATGAGAAATAATGTTCACAACCTTTATATTTATGCTAAAGATTCAGTTTACTGTACAGTACATAGGCAGACTTGACGGGGGGAATAAAGAGTAATGAAATGAAAGATGCCCTGAGTGGTTTCCAGTTTTCTATTTTGTATTTCAATAGCATTTTCAGTTTTTAGTTCAGTTTTAATTTGTAAAAACAGCTGCTTTGAGCGCTCTTTGTGGGCACAAAGGTAACATATCAATTTGTCAATAAGAAATTCTCACTGGCTGTTGGAAAGTTGAAAGGGCTATTTCTCCTGTTGTTTTCTTCTCCTTGCTGAGAAGTCAAATTGAGTTGCCAGATCTTAGAGCAATTATAGATGGCCTGAAAAGTAGTTGGACTTCTCTAAAGTCAAATCCTTTGCTGAACTGTGACCATAAGAAAGGGGGTGGGAGAAAATCCAGGGTAAATTGTTTTGTTGCGTTGTACATCTTCATCCAATGAGGCACGCATGGATAGATAAGCAGGAATGCACGTGGAATTCATAGTTCTCACTTCTTTGTTGGGAAAAAAATGATTCCTCAATTGCCAATCTTTAAACATCTGTATGAAAATTCTGATTAAAAAAAAAACCAATTGAATAGCTGTGCAGGCTTCTTCTCCTGCCAATTCCCCCTGCTTTACAGTTTGATTTACATCTGGAAAGGCTGCTGGCCCTGGTTACTCAGTCTGCAACCATGAGTCCTAAAGCCCATTTTCTTCTAATGTTCAGGAACCCCAAACCTGTCCCTGTGATTCAGGTGATGACCGAGTTGGTATCTGATTCTGTAAATCTTGTTCACTTATTTGATATATCATTTCTAACTTTTTTTTACTTCATTGTGCTTGATGTTGTCAGCTTGAAGGATGGCCAGATATTTATAGAGATTGTTTTCATCCATACTTTTGATATTTTTGCATAAGTTTTCTTGATTCTGTCAGTTTTCACTGTTTTTCCTCCATTTGCAGTAAGCATGGCATATTCATCCAGTTCAAACTCCATTGTGATATTTTGGTTATATATATATGGACAGTGTTGAGCAGTTATTCTATTTCAGATGGTGTCTTTCCAAATAGCTTCATATCATCCATGTAAAGCAGGTGGGATAGCCTGGCAAATTGATGTTTGGCAGCCATGGCCTGAATTATTCAGTATAGTTGACAGAGGAATCTGCAAAATGACAAATGGTAGCGGTGATACCCAAAGGTGCTCTTTTAGATGGCAACTGGACATTCTTGTTTTTTCTTTGAAGACGTTTTGCTTCTCTGTCAGTATATGAGAGTTCATGATTTGTAAGAGACATGGTAACAAAGTTAGCCAATGGATAGGCATAGCAACAGATCAGCCAATGGGAGGTGTTTGGAAACTGAAACAGTATTTGCTGCTAGAAAGCTCAGGTTTATGGGCTATGAGCCTGGCTCAAAGAGTTATCACTTTAGCAATGGGAGCAAAAGAATAGTGATTTCCAGGTCTGCTAGTTTTGCAGAGCAAAATTGGCTGTGGAGGAGGCAGGGGAAGGCCACAGTCAGGCTGGGCAAGGCAGGAGTGAGTAAGAGAGAGGGCTCAGATGAAGACCCAGGCCCACCCCCTCCTCATCCTAGAGCACGCAGGGCAGCATGTAGAAGAGAGCAACATGTGCTGCGAGGGAGGAGAGGGCCCCGAGTGTCTTCAAAGGGAACACCTGAGCAGAATGATTAAAAGGGAAGGAGTTGGGTGGAGCATTTGCCGGGAACAAATGCTGAGATTTCTTGAGTTTGTGGGTCTGACATTCCTGGCTTTATTCCTATCTGATTTCTTGTTGGGTGCTTATCTGTCTTGGCTGCAATTAGTGGGAGTTAATTGCAGACATTCTGCAGGCCACTTTGGACTGGGTGAGAACATCAAAGGAAACTGCTACAGAGTTGAGAAAGAGTTTTTCTTCAGACTAAAGAGGAACGGGACATTGGGGGCAGAATTGGTGCCAATAAAGGGCTTTCTACCAATTGTCTGGCTGTATTGCCTTAGTTCTAGGCCTGGATCATCACTGAAATGCACAAAAATACACTTTTGTTTGGTTATAAAGAAATATCCCAAAGTCAGATTTATACTAAATGTAGGCTGGTTTTTAGCTACAGATCTTCCTAGCAAACAGCAAATTTTGAAGCTCCAGGTAAAGAGGATTCATTTTAGGATGAGTAACCACAGCAGTAGTGGTGAACCTTTTACTTACTGAGTGCCAAAAAGTATGTGCTTTGCGCATGCCATCCACACTTGAGTGCGGCTCCTCCATGTGCACTGCATGTGCAATCGCACCATCTACACATGCATGCAGCTTTTGTACATGCAATGTATGTGTGCTGCGCGCAGGCACTCACGCACACATGAGCAATCATGTGTGCATGCACAGAAGAGCTCCAAAGACCAGTTGGATTCCTGCTGCAATTGCGCGCATGCACAGTGGATGCCCAAAGACTAGCTGGGTCTCTGCAATCACACATGTGTACATGTGCAATCACATGTGCATGCTCAGCTGGAGGTAAATTGGCTGACAGTTTGTGTGCCCAGAAAGATGGCTCTGCGTGCCACCTGTGGCATCCGTGCCATAGGTTTGCCATCACGGAACCACAGTTTGTATGTTGGAAGTTCTTAAAGGAATTCTGGGAAATGCTGTATTTTAAAGAACATTTGAGGGAGGAGTACAGAATAGTCCTTCTCTGCCTGAGGCTGTAGAGACCTGGCACCAATCAAAATCACTGTTTGTGAAGAGCAACTCATCAACACTGACAGGATAGGCCACTAGTATATGAAAATAAGAGCAAACTCCACTCCTTTCTAGTACTGATGATGTTACCTAGTTTGGTAATGAAACATCTGCAACAAAACCATCAAGCTCAGAGAACACCAAGCACCCCACAGTTCAGCCCTGAGCTACAAATATTCTCTTCTATCAATAAACACATTTGATTAGAGGGACTCAGAGCCTTTTTTGCATTATGAGCAGTGATAATGGAAAATCCTCACTTCTATGCCATTGCAGAGAACCCACAATTCCCCCACTAACCTGCTTCCCAGCTCCGTTGTTGTGCCTGCAGGGCAACAAAAGAAGACCTTGTGACTACCAATTTTAAAGAAGTTCAGTCAGATCTTCCAACTTCTCGGGGAGAAAAAGATCTCACAAAGTTGGAAGGTCTGACTGAACTTGTTTTAAACTGGTAACCACACAGTCTTCTTTTGTTGCCCTGCACGCCAATAAACAGATTAGTAAGTGAACAGGTAATCAGTAAATAGGTTAGTGAGTGAATTGTGGTTGCTGCAGGATTTTGCAGGAGGCCATCCCAGTTGATCAGCACAGCTCCCAGAAACACCCCTGCAGCCTCCCCATCCTGAATGGCATTGGCAACACCAGTGGGTGGGGCGGGGCCAGTCAGTGGTGGCATCAACTGGTTTGTTGAACTACACAAAAAATTAACCACCGGTTTGGCCGAAGTGGTGCAGAATGACTGAACCCACCACTGTATGTTTATTAAAATGAGGTCTGAAGGGGCATAAATTGTAAGGAGAAAGGTTGTTTAGAGTTCACAAAAGAGATAAGCCAGACCACAATTTGTACTAACAAACCTTTCTTACCTGGAGCTAGTCTCCAGCTTGTTTATCAATTTAGGAATGTTAAAAGCTAATAAATCTGAGCAACACTTTAAAACATAGAATATCGATCAGATTAAAATACAAATAACTATGTTAGTTAACAAATTACAAAACCTATGTCATTTGCCCATTATTACTCATCCTTGACTCTCTGGTACTTCTTATATTTCTGGAGACAGAACTGCCAAAAGAAGACAAAGCAGTGAATTAAGCTCATTCTTGAAGTATAGGTCAAAGTGCTATTAAAAAAAAGAACTACAAGACCCAGAAAGCTGTTCTGTCTCCCCTTAAATTTTTTCTAAGCTATATCCTGCTTTTTACAGTCTCAAAAATTCTGCCTGAGCCATTGTTGCCAATAACTGCTGGTGCTGGCCTAGATAGATAATATTCAGTCTTTTTATTATATTAGTTTACTAATATATTTATTATACTTATAAGAGTTTACTATAATATTGAGCCCAGTTCCAAGAAAACTGAAAGCCATCCTAGGACTGAGATTCTGTAAGTTAAAGAGGAGAATAATATTTTGCTTATATGCCAAAATTGTATTTCAAAGCTTTATTTGTTATGGAGTCAGCCAGATGTTTGGATTACATTTGGACCTGGCATAGGCAGATATGGATGTTCGATGGTGTTTCACATATCATTGCATGATGTAAGCTGTTCCCAATAAGCTACCTTTTGCAATTGACTGATGGTGAATTTGTCAATGCCATTTAGAATTAGAATTCAAATTCAAATTCAAATTTTATTGGTCACATACACAGTCATACATGGTACGATATGCAGTGAAATGCTTACG
>JAEANM010008988.1:0-16638 GCA_017656035.1 Myanophis thanlyinensis
GCAGGTTCTAGCAGGTTCGCTAGAACTGGTAGTAAATTTTCTAAGCAGTTGGGAGAACCGGTTGTTAGAAGAAATTTCCCTTTGTTTTTTTCCAGGGTTAATTAATAGGGTTAATCCTGTAAGGAAGGCAGGAAAAAAAAACATTCTGGTGTTGTTTCTAGCGTAATCTTTATTGCTCTGCTTACAGAAACTGCCCACCCAGTCATATGACACCCCCCCCAGCCATGCCCACCAAGCCACACCCACAGAACTGGTAGTAAAAGAAATTGAATTCCACCACTGGTTTCTGTGCATATCATCTCTATCTTACAAACCTACTGAGCTGCTTACATCAGCAGATGAAGCCCTTCTGAAGATATCCTAGCTACCAGAATTTGGCTGTCTAGTATGTGGGAGGAGGCCTTCTCTTGTGTGACTTCCAGGCCACAGAAAATTCTCCCTAGGGCAACGGCTGCTTTTGTACTCCTGTTATTTACAAAAATGGTAAGAAGACATAATTTAACTATTTACTTTTAATTGTGAATCTATTTTAATGATACTAACTTTAACTCTATTGATTTTAGCATTCTGCATTTTGATTAATTGATGGAAGCCACTTTGAGTACTACTACCTAATAAGTAG
This sequence comes from Myanophis thanlyinensis, assembly GCA_017656035.1. Taxonomy (NCBI): domain Eukaryota; kingdom Metazoa; phylum Chordata; class Lepidosauria; order Squamata; family Homalopsidae; genus Myanophis; species Myanophis thanlyinensis. The sequence continues at coordinate 623 of JAEANM010008988.1, forward strand.
GTAAGTAAGTAGTAAGTAGAAATGAATTTATTAATAAATAAAACAAGGTAAGTTAATATTTTAGAAAAAGAAACAAAAAATTAGAAGTTTATCACACACTCCAGACATGAATTAATGACTATGAAAAAAATAAGTTGCAACTAAAACCTCTAAAGGATAAGTTACCCCAATATCTAATTATCCCAGAACTGGACAAATTGCAGCCCATTGGCCAGAGATGGCTCAGGATTTACATCTTTCCATTGCTCCGTGAAATCACACTGCTGAAATCTGGAGCACAATTTGAGGGTTGCAATTCATGTGAGTAAGTTAAATAAGGTTGGGAATAGGAATGGGAAGGCTCAGGCTTCCACATCTAATTCCCACCCATAAATATCCCAAACCACCCAAAATATTGGAATTGATGGAATGGACAATATTGATATGTTTTTTGGGGAAAAAGTTAAACAATGGGAATGAGAGCAGGAGGTCCAGAAGATGGGGCAAACTTATTCTTGCCCTCTCCAACATTGTCTCTAAATTGTTCTCCCCAATTATTTCAAGTGATTATGGATTTTTTTTTTAGGCTTGACATGGCTTCCCCTCCCATTTGTATCCTTAAGCAAATGAATAGGAAGCACACACAAAAAAAGCCTCTACACTCTTAATAATATTGTTGGGCCACCAAGTGTCCTTCGAAATTACAAGAGCAGAGGGCCTACAGCTCAAACTTCCAAACTTTACCTGTCCCTGCAATACCATGATATATCTCTGTGGATAAAATGAACCATGATGGGGTTATCCCCAGAAAAGAAGGATCATGAAGCATTAAAGAAGCTTTTAGTAATGAAGGAAAAGTTCACATTTGACTCACTTTTACTTGTTGTGTAAATGTCTGGCGTCGGAGCTGCTTTTACTGTTTGTGATGTTGTTGAGAATTCTGGGAGACATGGCATCATGGAGCCCAAAACCAGAACAAAGCACAGTACCAGGACCTAAGGGGGTAAACACATTGTAGAAATATTCAGTGCACTGAATGAATAGAAAGGACATTTGAAGAGATGAACAGTAAGAAAGAAAAGAGCTAGAAATCATCAAAACAACTTTGGGATGGAGAAGTACGGTAACTACAGTATAACAAGGAAAACCCAGTCTCACTTCTCTGTTGAGCCTTAAAGCTTTCCTTTGTGAAAGTTGAGCTATAGATGTAATAAATTAAATACATTTAGGAAAACAATAGATTTCCAGTTTATGGATACAGGCTTAAAAATTAGATGTGTTTACAAGAATTCTAAGAACAGATTTAAATTTGTAATCATTCCAGTCTATTTATCACTGGGAAGTTTTATTTATTTATCTATTTATCACATTTAAAAACCACCCATCTCCTTCACAGAGCAACTCTAAGTTAGTGGCAAAGACATTCATAGGCTTTTCAAAATCATATCAGGCTTCCAAGAACCGCTGTTCAGTATATACACTCATATTTTTCAAACAGTCCTATAAATACATGCTATAGATCAGGAATAGTCCACATTGAGCCTACCACTGAATAGGAACTGAACATTGCATCATTTGGTCCAAAACATCTTCAGGTAAGAATAGGAAGAATAATATTAAAGACCTACTGAAACAATATTCTTTTTCTGCCCATCTAGAATTGATATATTCTTCAGCAAGTGATATAGGGATGAAGAAACTTTCATCTGCTGAATTTTTGTCTATCAGGAAGAAATTATTTACAAGTCCAGGAAACTTTACCAGAAAAAGGAGAAAACTTTAACGTTGAAATGAAAGAAAAAAAAAGAGTGGGGTGGGGATTTTGGCTTGATTTATCAAATAATAATCTTTTATTTGGTCACTTCGACTCTGCAGCGCAGAGAATACATATCTGAAGCTGCCTTTATTTTTGCCAGAATGGAACAAAAGTAAATGGTATTTTAAATTTATTCAACTTTCATTTAAAATTGATAGAAAAATTGTACCATTATATCTTTTTCACAATGAATTTTCCTATGACAGCTATAAAATGGATGTCAGCTATTGCTATTTTTATACCAGAAGTAAGAGCCCATTAGCATTCATTAGAAAAATTCCTTGGTTTGGAGTGGGAAGCGAGGAGGATGAACCACACAATTAGTTGATGGTTACAGGAAGGAACATTACTCATTCTATGAAGTTTGCAATCTAAATCTTATGCTGTGGATTCAGCATATGCAGAAATGCCATAATTCAAGCTACACTTGGGGAATTAGAAATTAAATATATACCGGTAAATTCTCCTGACACAATAGCTAACAAAACTTTATTCAAAATGAGGAATAGAGGAAGGAGAAGCAATCAGGGCACTACCATCTAAGCAAGTAAGCTCAAAATATTCATCCCTACTGTTCTTGATATTGCAATAGTGACTTTGCAATACTAGGGGCAATTTCACACTGCTAGTCTATGTTGCTTGCCTCATGTAATGACCCAGCTGTTTCTTAAGCCTCGTCAATGTGACTGAGCTGATGCTTAGTCCAAATTGCAGCCATGTGTTACCCCCTTCAAGGTAATCCAAACACAAAAAGCACAACCCTGACTGCTTCTATCTTTATTGTAAGATTGTATTAAGAGAACCTTGCAAGTCTGAAAGTACCCCTCCTGACCCTTCTACTCTGCTGAAAACTAGGGAGGATCTCTTCTGACATGTTTTCTCTAACTTTCCTCCTTTGAGTTCAAATTTCATTTATTATTTCCCGGCCTATAGCTTTTCCTCCTGTCTTCCAAGGTCATTCTCACATACAAATATACTGTGCAAAACTTGATTGGGGAGCACTTCCTTGCATTTTTTTCCCCATCCATATAGGCAAGAGAGACTGATAGGCTGCCTGGCTCATGTGTAGAATGATCTATTAATGCTTATCTTTCCCCTCCAGGGGCTGCTCCTTCCTTATGAGTCACTGGGCCTTTCCTTTGCTTTCCTAGATGTGTACACACAGAGGCCTTCACCCCCATCTCTTTTCCACATTATGTCCTTGTACATTAAGTCAAATCCTTTCTATTCTCTCCCCCTTCAGATACCAATATTTATAACCTCACGATTATAAAAATCAGTCACTGTTAACTAGCAGAAATTGGAATCTCACAGTTTAGGAAGAAATGGCCATCCTGGACACCAACCAGTTTTGGGGAGAGAGGGAGGATATCAGATATGGTAGAGTTGAGGTTGTTACTAGAATAGAACAAACTTTCAGAGACTATCTACTCTGAAAGGCTTCAGATTCCCAGATCAGAAAACAGTTGTTTTGATTTGAAGCTAGAAATATGGGTGAGGTGTATGGGAATGACAACATCCTTTTCTGCCTTCAGGAAGTGACTTTTACTGCAATGGACTAAACAGCAAGTGGCTAATCTGTCCTTAACTTCAAAGCCAAGATCACTGTGAATGGAAAATGATATGTCTACAAAGAAAGTTTTAAAAGGATACTATGTAGACCTTACCATCAGGCATGTTCCTGTCTGTGTAGAGACCATTTTGTAAGGCCTGGAAACCTTCCCTGCAACCAGAGATTGTAGCTTTTGTAACTGCTGCAGAAGGGTCCTAGGAAGTTAATTTTAAAAAATAACTTTTTCATCATCAGAAGAAACACATAAAAAATTAAGAGCTCTAAAAATAGTATGTTTATGTTCTTCTCTAAGAAAATACATTATTTCTTTCTTTAATAGATTTTTATGGCTGTCTACTTCACAAAAATGACTTTGGGAGACTGTTTTATAATACTTAAAAACTACTTAGTAATCAAAACAGTCCAAATACCCGAAATTAGTACAACAACCTATATACCATAGTTGAAAACCATATATTATATATTTCTGATTGAATACGGGAAGTCCCTGAGTTACAGCCACTCGTTTAGCACCTGTTCAAATTTAGCAATGTGTCCCTATAGCCACGTGACCATGATATGGGCACTTGGACACCAGATGGCAATTATGAAAGTTGCAGCATCTTGTGGTCACATGATTGCCAATTATGCTCTTTCCTGCCATTTTCAAATTCAATGGGGAAGCTGGTAGGAGGTTACAAGTTGTTCCAACAAGTTGCTCTCACTTCCACTGTTTTTTGTTCTCCAGGCACCCCTGAGCATTATGGGGATGTTGTACTCCATAGAATCTCCACCCACACTCTCTACCACCTGCCCATCATATCCATTTACACCTAGCTCTCACCAACCCACTATAGGTCTTGCTTGCCAGACTGCTTGCCTTCAGTCCCTCTTAAAATGCTGTGATCACATGAGATCCTCACTTAACCACCTGCATGGTCTTCATTTAACAACAGCAACTGGAATTGCTGGGATCGCCATCGCTAAGTGACGTGGTTGTACAACAATGAGCTTTATGGCTTTATGACATTGTGCTTCTATCTCTCAGCAACATAAATTCCGGTCTGTACTGTGCTTTTGTTGTAAAGGCATCTTATTAATAATTCACATAGACAGGCTATCTCTTTCTTTTGGTCCGTCGTTTGAGTCAATGTTAATATGTGGCAACTGCCTGGACTATTTCCTGCAGGTTTTTGTTATTGTTGTTGTTGCTTTATTTTCTTCCTAGGACTGAGAGAAAGGTCAGCCAATTAGTTTTGTACCTAAAGTGGGATTGGAAGTCAAGGTCCCCTAGTTTTTAGTGTGGTGCCTTAAGCACTACGTCAAACTGGCTTAACCAGGTAGGGACTTTGCATTCCCAAAACGGGGAGTTCTGATCCAAATAGTTGATTTTTTCCTGCCACAGCTACCATTAGGAAAATTGGACTTGATTAAGGTTGCAGTTCTCTTGGCACACAGATGTCTTCTTTGGGATTTAATGATTAAATAATTTTAAAAATGGTTTAGCTGGCTGTAATCTGATAATTCGTTTAATAATGAATCATGGAATACAGTAATTTGAACTTCATTGGTATCTGAAAAGCTGGATACAGTTTCAGAAGAACTACATTGGGCCTTGCAAAAAATACTCTAAATGGAAGAAAAAGTACAAGAGACAAGGATTTGAGATTCTGAATGCAGTGGAGAGTCCAGAGAATTGGTGGGAGAATCAGAGAAGGGTAATTACTTGTCCAGTAGATGGCAGTCATCAGCTATCAATAAAGCTATCAAACCTACTGAAAAGTGCAGAACCTTTGAAAAACAGAATATGCTTCAAGCTTCCAGAATCCTAAAATGCTGTACATCTAACTATAAAGTAGGACCAGAACCTATTATTGTGCATAAGAGAAAAGCATCTGTTAGAGCCACTGAATGAGGGCAGAATGTACACATGGAGTGGAAAAGCTCAAGCACAAACCAAGATTATTTGAGGGGGCAGAGTCTGGATTTAAAAAGTCAGAGTCCATCTAAAATTGTATCCATAGCACATTAAGCAACAAGTTTCCTGGATTATTCACACTTTTATCTACTGAGAGCATTGATTTGGCCACTGAATTCAAACAATAAATTGACACAAACTCTGAGCAACAAGCAAAAGCACCAAAAACAAAATTCAACAATGCTAGCTAAAAACAATTAATTTCCAAAGACTTACATTTACCACACTCTTTCAAATAGGAACTCTCATCATCCTGACTCAAACACCTGAAGAAGCCAAGATTTTACAGCTTTTCTAAAGGCCTGCAAAATTGGAGCCAAGTGTATGTCAGTGTGTGTGTGTGTGTGTGTGTTCCTGAGGGCAATTGAGGTGTGAGATGGGTAGATAACTTTGGGTAAAGGTGATCCTGCAAATAACCCACTCCTGTGCCATGTTGGACTTTTATGGAATAACCAGCACTCTAAATTGCATCAGAAGCCTTCAGGAACCCAATGTAAGATCACAAGGTGGTGTGCCACTGCATTCTGGACCAACTGTAGATTCTGGATGGTCGGTCTCCAAGGTCGGTCATGTAGGGCAGTGGTGGTGAACCTTTTACTTACTGAGTGCCGAAAAGTACGTGCTTTGTGCATGCCATCTGCACTTGTGTGCGGATCCTCCACGTGCACTGCATGCAGCTTTTGCATGTGTAATGCAGATGCACTGCACGCAAGCACTCACACACACATGAGCAATCGCATGTGCATGTGCAGGAGAGCCCCAAAGACCAGGTGGATTTCCTGCTGCGATCGCATGCAGAGCGGATGCCCAAAGACCAGCTGGGTCTATGCAATTGCACATGTTTGCATGTGCAATCGCATTTGCATGCTCAGCTGGAGGTAAGTTGGCTGACAGCTTGTGTGCCCAGCAAGATGGCTCTGTGTGCCACCTGTGCCACAGGTTCGCCATCACAGATGTAGGGTAAAAATAAAGATAAAGGTTTCCCTTGTCCAGTCCGACTGGAGGGGGAGGGAGGGTCATCTCCATTTCTTAGCCAAGGAAATCAGAGTTGTCTGAAGACATTTTCTGTGGCAGCACGACTATATGCCAAGATGCACGAAACGCTGTTGCCTTCCCGAAGTGGTACCTGTTTATCTATTCACATTTGCATACTTTCAAACTGTTAGGTGGGCAGGGGTTGGGGCAAGTAACACCCCATCGCGCAGTGCCTAGGTCTCAAAACTGGGCCATCAGCTTTCCAGCTGACAACCTCATGAGCCATTGCATGTTTCCCCCACATAGAGTACGTTACAGTATCAAACTGGGAAGGTCTACAATTTGAGTGACAGAGAGCAGAGCTTACTAGTCCAGAAACAGATCCAACTGATGCAAAAGATAGAATTCTGCAAATATCCTCTCTGAAGCAGGAGTTGTGAATCTAGTAGGACTCCCAAATTGTATTATACTCCCAAACAAAATTATAGCAGTTACCTATTGTCACTAGAAGATTGTGTAGATGTTTTTCTGTATTTTATAAGTGATTACTTTGTTTAATTTTTATCTTTCATTGGCAGTTAAGCCAATTCTGAGGGATCTTGCTATTTCCCCCCATTTTTACATGGAGTAGCTATTTGAGTTTCCTGCATGTATTTTAATCCAAGCAAATTCCTTGGTTTGAGATGTTATTATATAGACACTGTGCCTGTGCAAGCAAAGACAAATTCTAGGGAAGATAAAGTACATATATTTCTCCTTTCCAGTCATTATGATCTGTAAAATGGATTGGAAGAGCAAAAGCAGTGACCAGATGAGAGACATCCTCCCTGGGTTAGGAAAGGTGGCAAATTTATAAGCGGTCTCTCTTGATTCAGCCTCAACTGCTGGCAACTGGATGGTCCCTTCAATGGTTTTTTTGTGGCAACACAAGTTCTTTGCCATTACCTTCTTCTGAAATGGTTTTCCACTTCCAATAGTTTTATAGTTCTATAGTCCAGAGACCTCTCATCTAAGTACTAATCAGTTTTGATCCTACTTAGCTCTTTCAAACTTGCCAAGCTTGATTAGATGCTGTCATCTGCAGTGGCTTATCTTCTGCTAATATACATCTTCCCAAAGAACCTGTCAGCAGTTGATTTCCCAAATGAGACTATGCCCTTTTCTTGGCTGTCTGTGTGATGTCGTAGAAAACAAGTTTTCAACGAACAGTCAGCTCACAAGATCTAGGAAGGAATAGCACTTCCTGATAGACCTCTAAATCTACAGGGATTTCTCTGTCTCCAATGGACTCAGGGCTCAACTAGTTGCATCTCTCTCTACCCACAAACTTTCCAGACTACTATTACAGCAGAAGTTCAGGCCCTAATCAGTAAAGTGAATAGTGAAGGAGGAGACAGATGCAACAGGGCTGCCTTACCATATTTTAAACTAAGAAATACTTCCCTCTAAGTAAACCTCACCATCTCCTAATATGACAGTTATGACTGGAAACTAAAACCACCTAATAGCTGTGCTGGACTCTTCCAAGAAATGAGCTTTAGCAAAAGAATCAGGGCACGTTGCCTTCCTGACATTTTTTTCTGGTTTCCTTCAAATTTTGTTCTCCTTATCTATTCTGCATCCTTGGCTATAAAAATGCCTTTCCATAACTCTGGGTTATACCTATTTGACATTGGCACGCTTCTCTCCAGTGAATCTAATCCTTGATACATTTTAAATCAACTAGCAGCCAGCTGAGTTGACCTACCATGAAGAAGAGTGAAGAAGCTGCATAAGGTTGCAGGTGTTGTGTGCACGTGCACATGCAGTGTTTGGCCACCAAACTATATTTCAGTACTGCTGGCAGAAGAGCATTCTCCGTTATACCAAAGGCAGCTGGACAGTTTACAGAGGGCAGAACCGTTCTGACTTTGGGTGCAATGCAGTAATGTGACTTTGGTGCAATGGAAGGTAGTCTCCTGCCTCAGCACTGAAATATGGATGAATTCCTAATTATTTTGTGAACCTAGACTTGAAGAAGGAGCCAATTTGTCCTTCAGAATATGTAGCAAAAGGGTTGAGTCAATCTGATATAGAACAAGTGCTTAAAGATGCAATTTCTTCTTGCCCCATCATCAATAGGGTCATTCACCACTTGCTGAGCACAGGAATGGTTGATGGCCTCCACCTCCCACTCTCGGCCAATCATAAATGCACCTCAAGACCCATGTTTTCCAGCTTCAGTTCAAAAGTGCTATACTCTGAGCTGAGCCCTCTTGAGCCATTCAGAATGGATGGTCTTCCTCTCTTCTTTCTATTCCAATAGCAGCCCCACCTCAGGTTGGTGGCAGTGCCTGAGATGCCTTCTCTGCCCCACTGGCTGAGTGGTGCCTGAGCAGCCATCTCATCTGAGGCTGTCAGTCTGCTCTGATCTCTGCTGGTTGCCAGTGGTTGAATTTTTATAATATTGTGGTTGCTTCACTGGTGACCTATTAAGTCTATGAGTTATCCCTCCCCATTAGAAATTCAATTTAGGCCCTACATCCCCCAGTGAGTACTCTTTTAGTCTCTGCCCAGGCTGGGTGAAACATGTCCCCCTTACTTTCCTGATCCCTGCCCCGTGCCCTCAGTACAACAAAGCTTTGCTTTGCTTCACTTCCCTCTCCTTTACTTTTTTAAAAACTTGTTGAAATGGCAGCCTAGGAACTGGGCTTCTTTGTTTCTATGAAATTGGGGACTACCAGTTCTAGCCAGAGAAGCAGGGGAAGGAAAGAACAATCCATTGCCCCTTGCTTTGGTTTTTAAAGCACCCAAGTTATGATGGCACCACAAGGGATTATTGCTGATGATGTTCTTTTAAAAAAAGAGTCTGCTTTAGTATCAAAGGAAATAATGTGGGAAGAGAGATGAAAGCATCCATGGATGCAATCATCTGGGAAAGCAAAGAAAAGGCACAGTAGCTCGTGAGGAAGAAGTAATCCCTAAAAGGAAAGAGCAGGTATCGGTAGACTGGTCCACACAGGAACCCACCAGTTACTGTAGATATCATGTTTGCCTTCCCTATAAGGATGGCAAGAGCAACAAATCAGGTCTTGCCATAATTCCAATTCTAGTTGAGACTGGAATTTCTGTAGTTGCCTTGAGAAAAGGCTGGAGGAAGCACATTTAAGAAGCAGCTTTGGCTGCAGGATATAATTGCCCGTAGAGGAAACTGTCAGCTTAAGAATTGGCCTGGAAAGACATTTGTAGCAGAATTTCAGTACAGTACTAGGGTTGGAATTCATCTAGGACATGTGCCTATTTTTCTCTCTCCCTGCTCCAATTATTCAAAAAGCAAATAAACCACAAAAGTTCAGTCCTGGCTGTCTGAACACAAAAATTCCTAAAACGTACTAACAAAATGCAGCTGATTCATTTGTGAAAAACTAGAACAGAAGAAAACCAAAACCTGTTTCTATAGAGTAATCTAACATCTATCCCAAAAAAATAGATATGTAAAAGAAATATATTGTAAATTTATTTGCTAGACAAATCAAAGAATGCATTAAATATAATCTCTTGTAGCAGGAGTGGATAGTAGTGAATCTTGTAATATTCAACTTGAAGTACTTTTGGGCCTGCAAACTATGTGGCATATACTAATGGATATATAGGTTATATAGAAATATGGATATACTTGGTAAAACTACATATCAACATGCATGTATAAGGAAAAATTACATATACATGTGTAAATATTTAAGGAAAGTACATAAAGACAATACAGGTAGTCCTTGACTTACTTTATTTAGTGACTGTTCAAAGTTACAATGGCACTGAAAAAAGTGACTTATGACCATTTTTCACACTTATCACTGTTGCAGCATCCCCATGGTTATATGATCAAAAGTCAGATGGCAACTGACTCATGTTTATGACAGTTCAAGTGTCCTGGAGTCATATGATCATCATCTTTTGTGATCTTCTGGCAAACAAAGTCAATGGGGAAGCCAGTAGTAACAACTATGTTACTAACTTAACAACTGCAATGAGTCACTTAACAACTGTGGCAACAAAACTTGTACAATGGGGCAAACCCATTTAACAAATATTTCACTTAGCAACATAAATCTGTGGCTAATTGTGGTCTAAGTTGAGAACTACCTGTATGCAGATTTTAAGACTACTGTAACAATTACTTTAAGAAAATCTGGCACATATGCACTACTGATGTGAATTAAAGATCTGTATTATTTATATCATGAAGGAAGGGATGGAGCTAAGTAATCTTCCTTCTCCTTTTTTCTGCATTCTCCCAACCCTTTTTCTCAACAGGGCCATTTGGTAAAGATAGGAACATTTGGGTTCTCCTCACCTGTTTGCATTTTCTAATGTCTCCACCTTTTTCCACAGTTCATTATTTTCAGATGTATAAGTTTCAACTCTGGAGAAGTAAAACAAAAGCATGAATATAATGCACACCCACTCTGCTCCAGATTCTAGTTCCTAAGGAGTCAAACCAAATGGAATGTTATTTGTGTGAAAGCAATTAAAGTGCACACATTTTGTTCTGTAAATAGAAACTTTGGGTAAGCCTGAGCAGGCTGAGGATTGTGGTGGGTGCACATGGAGAGAATGGAGGATTTTAACCTGTTCTTTTCTCTGCCACAATTCTGACACAACTGGTCTTTCTGAAGTTTCTATTTACAATTCAAGTAAAGCCTCTATTAGGCATGTGGTAACAGTTGTACACATCAGACTGTCTCAAAAGACTCCGCAATGATTATTACATTTCATTTCAAAAACCCTGAACCGAAAACATGCAATTTTTTTTTTTTAAAAGAGGCATTTTAAATGAAATTAATTCTAAATTATCAGTCTGTCTAGGCCCGGGCCCATTTTGGTCCCTGAAGAAATTATGCAGCACAACCACTGATATGAATTCCTCTTACAAACATGAAGGATTTTCTTCCAGGCCTTGCCCATGGCCTCCTCGTGGGAGGCCTTGTGGCTTATTTCTCAGCAAGACAACACCCACCATTTGCACCATTTGAAACTAAAACAGCAATTTTAGAGAGGCCATTTTGTTAGGAGCTTGGCAAACAGAGAAAAACCTACACTTCTGTTCTACCCTCCCTCATAATACCAAAGTTGTTCAGGCTTCCTTGGGACTCCTTGGGACTGCTAACATTTCTATGAAGAATTTGTGCAGATTAATTTCAACTGTGTGGATAATATGACATCCAGTTTGGTCTTAAGCATTTCTATGATTGCTCCATGCCAGGAAACAGGCTCTATCTGATAAATGATTTGAAGCAGCTTAGCACTCTGACTAAAAATACAGAAATCAGGGATGAGTAAGCCCTACATAAATCCTGTGTTTATTCTGAGGATTGATTTGTTGCCTTACAATTAGGAAACATTCAGGGTGGTTAAAATTTGTATTAAAGATGACAATAAATAAAACAGCCAAAGACAAATGTCATCATGGGCTTCTTGGGATTTTTATGTGATTCCCACTCTACACAATATGTAGCAAGAAAAGCAAAATGACTATTATTGACCGCATTGCCTTTTTGAGTCCTTCAAGATTACTCACAAATGTTATTATATTTATCTTCATTATACACCAGAAAATAGACAATAATGATTAGTCCAAAGCCATCCAAGGACTAAACAGCACACCTATGCCAAGAGAAGCATCCAATAGTGTTATAAAACCAATTCAAAGGCTCAAATATCTCTCAAAAATTCCTAAAACAAAATCAGCAGAAACTTTCACTTGAAGTAGAAACAGACTTGAGTATAAACAGAAATTTGCCTTTTTCTGTTATTAATGTATTCCCCCCCTTTTTTTCTTTTTTTCTATGTTATTAAATGAGGAAAGATTAAACTTAAAAACAATAAAATAACAGCTATAGAGCAGTAATAAATACTTTTAAGTCACAAAACACTTATGGGTTTCTCTGTGTCATGTTACATTTGGAAGGCTGTGTCCAGTGCTGGCTACCCCGTTTTAAAATGAACCTTATAATGAATTCAGAGAAAACCAGTTATGATGGTGAATAGGTTGAAAACCAAATTGAAAACCAAGCTACAGCTAGTAGATTTGCACATGTTTAGCCTGGAAAAGAAAACATTAAAGCAAAATATAATCACAGACCTCAAATATCTGAATGTCTGTCATGCAAAAGATGGAAGAGATTATTTCTTTCTCCAGGCCTGGAACTGGTGAATAGAAATTCCAAGGAGGTAAATTTCAGTTAAGCATTAGAAGAAATATACTGAAAGAGCTATTTGGCAACAGAAGTAGCTGGCCTGGGAGGTGGTGGACTCTTCTTTGTTGGAAGGAATCAGATGGAGTCTGAATAGCCATCTGTTGGGGATGCAGCAATAGCATCTTGCACTGCTGACCTTGCATTGAGTAAGGAGTTGGATGACTTGATGTTCAAGGTCTTTTCCAGCACTATGATTCCATGGATATGAACTGTAAACATATTGGCTTCTTTTCCCTCTTTACTCAGCTATTTGTGCTGCTTGGGAAACTAAGGATTTTTGAAAGGGCTAGGAAGAGCACTTTATTTTCCATTCTCCTATGCATTTATTTGCATAATGTCACACAGTGAAATTACTGCTTTAAATTGTATTCTGAAACACACATCACATTGCTCTATTATTTATTAGATGCCTTTAATAAATTAAATTTATTAGTTTATAAAGCTGGTGGACATTGTATATAACAACAAAGCAAACATATCTCGTCAGCAAAGAGATAAAGGACAGAAAGACTAGACATAAGCTCAAGGTGTTTATTTGACTAACCATAAATAAATCCTGATTATTCCATGGCTGATGAGTTGCATAAATCATCATCATGATTTGATACAGTCTCTGAAATGTGTGACACTTGATAACATTTGGTGACAGAATAGTTTCCAATCTTCAATGGAAGTAAAAAGAAAATGGAGATGTACAAATGAACAATTATGCTTGTGGGAAAATAAGATTATTTAAAATTATTTTAAATTAAATAAATTTTATTTATCTCCCAGACTGGTAATTATGATAAGTGAATATTTTCTAATAAGTTGGAGTAATCTTTTCATATTTTAACTTACAACTTCTTATTGATTATTAAATTAAGAATTATAGAATCATAAGGCTGGAAGGGACCTCAGAAGTCTTCTAGTACAACCCCTTGCTTAAGGCACGAGCCTTAAATTATCCCAATCAAATGGTTGTCCAGTCAATTTTTGTAAACCTCTAGTGGTGGAGCACCCACAACTTCAAGAAGCAAGTTATTCCATTGCTTAATTTTTCTCACTGACAGAAAATTTCTCCTAACCTTTCAGTTGGATGTCTCTGATAAGCTTTCTACCCATTACTTCTTGCCTGCTTTCTGATGCCATAGAGAACAAGTCAATCTCTTCCTTTTTGTAACAGTCCTTCAAGTACTGGGAGAAGGTTATCATGTCCCCCTGATCCTTCTTTTTGATAGGCTAGACATACTTAATTCCTTCAATCATTCATCATAGAATTTAGCTCTTTATCATCTTTATTGCTCTTCTCTAAATATTTTCCAGGGTATCAACATCTTTTTTATATCATGGTGATCAGAACTGGACACAGTATTCCAAGTGTGGTCTCACCACTGTGGTATAAAGTGGTACAATCACTTCTTGTTGTCTTGATGCCATCCCTCTGTTGATGCAGCCTAGGAATGCATTGCCTTTTTGTTGGCTGAAGCACACTGCTGGCTCATACTTGATCCACTAGTGGACCACTAGGACACCTAGATGCCTCTCACTGTTACTACTGTTGAGCAGTTTACTAATAGAGTATTTTAGAAATCAATAAAGGGAGAGATGTCCTGAAGAATGTCATATTGCAGGCTTGATTTAGAGACAAAAATGGATACAAAGAAATTAATTAATGGGGAATAATACGGAGATGAAAGAAGATCTGACCACAGACATTTGTTCTGAGTCAACCAATATCTTTTGATACAATCTGCTTTCTGAATACACAAGACTGATTGCAGACCTTCATTCAAATAAATGTGTATATTTTAGACAAACTAAATTCCTTGGGGATGGGCTCCAGCATAAGTCTGAAAGAGTGGAAGAACCTTTGGTCCCGGTGACCGACTCAAATTGGAACCTGCAGTCATAAGACTTGTTAGCGTTTCTTTCTGTCATTTCTTTTTGCCTTTGTCCTCTAGATATTTTCTTTAATATTTTTAAAAACTAAATGACCGATAGCAGCCAGCTGTGTACTAAAAGGGCAGTTTGGCAGTCAGGGACAAAATTATATGTTGTGGTGCCTAATGCTCTATGTAAAGTTTACCTTAAGGAAAATAAAGGATCAGGGGTTTTTTTCAGGTTCAGATGTAAAAAGTAATAGGTTTAAACTTCAGCCAAAAAGATTAAAATTATATATTAGAAACAACATTCTAAAAACAGATTAGAGCTTTTTGAGCCAAAATAAATGTGTCATGAGAGATCAATCTTTCTGAGTAAAAATAAAAGGAAGACTAATTAGAAAGCCTACTTAGAGAGCCAGTTTGGTGTGGTAGCTAAGGTACTGGACTAGAAACCAGAAGGCCATTAGTTATAGGCCTCCCTAGAAGACTTGGCTGGATCCACTCTGAGTCAGTCACTGGGACCAGAGGTTCTTCCACTCTTTCAGACTCATGCTGGAGCCCATCCTCAGGGAATTTCTTACTCTCCAGGACACCTCTGGAGATAGCAATAGCACTTAACACTTAGACTTATACACCATTTCACGGTGCTTTACAGCCCTCTCTAACTGGTTTACAGAGTCAGCATATTGGGCCCAACAATCTGGGTCCCCTTTTTAAGAATCTCGGAAGGATGGAAGGCTGAGTCAACCTTGAGCCTGGTGAGATTCAAACTGCCAAACTGCAGGCAGCCAGCAATCAGCAAAATTAGTCTACAGTACTACATTCTAACCAGTGAGCCACCACAGCTCTAGAAGATTCCCCAAGGATGGGCTCCAGCATGAGTCTGAAAGCTTGGAAGAACAAATCTCATGTCCCAGTGACCAACTCAGATTGGATCCTGCAACATTATCCTGAGACACATATATTTGTCTTCATTCACAGTTTTATGATTGCTACATGCAATAATTCAACAAGAGGCAATTCTATTGGGCAGTAACTGAACCAAAACATAGTGGAAATCCCAATCAAGTTCAAGAGAAACTAATGATATTACAAGCCTAGCATCAACTTCATGGGGTCACCCATAGAAAATAATGGCTTACTTTTTCTCTAAGCACTCTACATATTCTTTCTTCTTTCTGCGACTCTCCTGTGCAGAAATCTAGAATGAAAAAAAGAAATATTAGTTGCACTCACAAGAATAATTCCATATTCGGTAAATATAGCAACCTATGATCAAATTTCAGGCAACACAGGAAACTGTGAGAAGGATCACCCACAATTACACAGGGGTCCCCTTTGAATCAGGACTGCTGAGCCTTCCTCTTGTGATTTATATTGCTGGACAAAAGTTGCTTGATGAATATTAGTATGGTTGACAGATTGTGGTTTTAGACCAGGAAATGGCATGATTTCTTTCCCACCATTAAAGTTCCAATTTAATTTCGGGAAAGGGGGTGTTCTTCTAAATTAAGATACAGGGTAGTTGTTTGTGGAAGCTGTCTCTGAGGAAGGCTCTTTTAAAGAAGCTGCCAGGAGATGTTTGTGATTTAAGGAGATGTCATCAGGTGCAATA
>JAEANM010008989.1:0-16638 GCA_017656035.1 Myanophis thanlyinensis
CATCCATCCATCCATCCATCCATCCACCTTCTAACTATTCCTATCTAACATCTCTATAATCTTTCTCACTCTCATCTCTGTCTCTGTCTCTATTATCTCAATCATTTCTTGCACTATACATCAGCTCCTGGGTTTGCATTCTAGGCTTTATCTATTTTTTTAAAAGTCACTGAATATTTGACTGATTTCTTCAAGCCCTTTGAAGGAACTGGTTCCTGTCTTGGTAGCTATTTTCCTGGCTGCTTCCATTGCCTCTTCCAAAGCCTTTATCTGTTGTTCAAGTGCAGTGAAGAAAGGACTTGTGAAAGGAGGGCAGAGATCATAATTGATTGGTCATCTTCAATCAGTGAACAACCTGGCATTGTTTAGCAACCAATCCAGATAGATGACAGTGTCTTTCTCCACTGCTGACTTGAAATTTTATCCACCCAAGTTTACAAATGAAGCCAGCATGAAATTAGCTGTCTCCATTGCCAAATCCCTCCCTTGCCTCTATCACTTCTCTGCCCTGTCCCTGATAGTGATTTGAATTCCCTGCAAAGTAATGGGTGACAAAGTTTATTAAACTGTGTACATCTTAAGATTGCCTTGGACAGTATCAGGATAAGGATAACTTATAGCAGCCAGTTTGGTATCATGATTCAGGGTATGGCTAGTACTGTAACTGGAAGACTATGAATTCTAATCTTGTCTTAGGCACAAAACCAATTGGGAATTTGGGGCTAGTTATCCATGCTCAGCCTTGAGTACAAAGCATCTGAAAAATGTTATCAAGAAAACTACATGAACTTGTCTAGGCAGTCAATAGGAGTGAAGACAAACTTGAAGGCACACAAAAAAGAGGACAATTCAACTCTTACCCATGGGCTGAGGAGGAACTCTACAGTTAGATTCACAATCTAAGACTGATGAAAATGCAATAACTCAAGTCTTGACCAAGGATAGGATGGTTGTTTCTAACAATGTTTGTAAAAGATTTGGTTTTTTTTGCAAAATTACTTACTTACTTACTACTACTACTACTACTACTACTACCTACTACTACCTACTAAATCCAGCAAGCAAGTGAATGTTCTATTTCTGTATAGAGAAGTTAGTGTTATTCTTTCAGATCTTTTTAAATAATTCATGTTTCCATTGAATATAAATTCAAGGCAACTGAAACAAAACACAACCAACTGTAATACCAAGATAAAAATGACACAATTCTGCAAACATCATTATAAAAATAGAATTAACCCCCTACGAAATGTCAGTAAGAAAATCAAAACAGAAGATAATGCAGTTTTTCAGGAAGCTGTTAAGCAAATAGTGCTTGGACCAATTAAATTTCCAGCACTGTTCTCCTCCAGAAAGTGCCAAACGTTATGTTGCTATTTCTAGCTTACTTTATAAAGTTATACAAAAGTATTGAAACTCAGACATAAAATGCTGCTTTAGAGTTGCTTGGAGTTGACTTAAGACAAATGTATGGAAACTCCCTTACAATTATTTTAAGCCAGAAATATTTGCATTGCCAGTCCAAAAAAAATCTAGTCAGAATATCAGTGGAGGAAAAGGTTGCTGACCCTTTCCCTGTGGTCTATTTCTCCATTTAAATTTGTTCTCTGCTGTTTTTGTTATACTGGAAAACACAAGGTAGTGTATTTTTCCTAGCAAGCAAGAAGACAGCTGCATACATGTGTAGATGCGAATGTGTGGATATTGATCAGGGGGAAAAACCTGCAGAAAAGAGTATTACATCCTCAGATTAGGAGCACTCCAATTACCTTTGTAATGCTTTGCAGCTATATGTTTTTACTTGGGAGAGGGAGTGCTTTTAAAAGAATGCTTTGTGAGAAGTTTTATATCAAAATATATTTTATTCTTTATACTGTTTCCATCTTCCTGTAAAACATTAACAGAATCCACAATGATCTGAGAATTAGCATCTCTACTAGATAATTGACAGGCAAGCTGAAACTAAATGAATCAAGTAAAACTAGCAAACCGGGGAAAATCTTTTACTTCCTCAACCCCCCAAATAAGTTACCCAGACCTAATCCACATATCAAAGGATAAGAGTTACAAACACAAATAGAGTTAATTAAATTAGGTCTCCCAACTGAATGTTCATATGCATAAACATCATAGATCACACACGCGCGCATAAACAGACACACGTCCCTCAAATTTCATCCTAGAATCAGCAGTAGGCACTTCTACACCAGGACAAGGTTTCCCTATAAAATTATGTTGCTGTACCCCACTTCTTTGCAGTTGCCCCCAAAGGCAAACTGTTTGCTTTTAGGAATAAATATCTCTTCTTTTCTCACAGCTGTCTGGATCTTATTTTTATTTATTCTTCTACAAGTCCAACTTGAGTTGGACTTTTGGATGTTGTTTTCATGCCCTTGAAAGTCAGAGATGTTTAGTTACCAAAATTGTCTGATTTGAGAATAATTGATTCTTGCAATGCCAGCTTCAGACTTGCCAGCTCTCATTTGTTCATTTTTAAAATTTACTACAATTATCTGAAAAAAAGATGATTTAAGATGTTTCCAATTTGGATTGTATTAAAATATGTCTACATTCTTTGCCAGATTCTGAATGAATCTAGATTATTAGTTCCTTTCCTGCCACTCATCTGAATGTCAATAACTGTTGTTGAAAATGAATATCAAAGATGAATATGTCAAAATTGAATGATTACATGGGGAGGAAACTTTGGTTGCACTATAATGTTGAATCAGTGGGAGAATTTGTGGAATAAAGGATTGAAATTTACATCTGAAAGGTAGACATGTAACAAGGCTAAAAATTATTGAAATCAGATATGTGGAATATTGTTTTTGTACATGATAGTAGCAGCAAAGCTTCTCTGTACGATGGGAAAACTAACAATGGAAGAATGGACAGTTAAAGTCATGAAGTTGGTGGAGATGACAAAAGTGACTGTACTGATTTGAAGAAAAGCTTTTTTCTAATTCATCCTTGACCACTGGAAACCACTCTTACACTTTTGTGTGCAATAGAAAGAAATAAAAATTTAAAATTTGATGACTTGATGACTAGATTTGTTTATTGATTGTAGAAGTATTGTACATTGTGATTTAATGAAGTTCAAAAGGTTTTTGTATTTTATGTTTATATCTTCATCAAAGAAAGTTTTTATATTTCCCTATCCTCAAGGTTTTTAATTTGTTTTCTGAAATGCAATATAAAGTTAGAGTTAGTTTATAAAATGCTTGAGATAAAATCCATCGTGAATTAGATTTCTTTAATTTTTAATATTAGATTATAATAATTTTGTCACATGGCCATTACTTTTCATTAATCTTTTGACAATTTTTCTATATAAGAAATTTAAGGAAAGGTATTCAGACATTTTAAAAGGAGGCTGAATTATTATACTTGAATTATTTTAATCATTGTCACTATAAATTCTTGTACAAAGTCATTTTGCTATCAAATAAGTCAAATCATAAATGAAACCTGCTAATAAATGGAATCTGATATTCTCAAAATTATAAAATAAAGTTTCTCAATTATTTGAAATAAAAATGCATCTGACAAGGAAAAAATAACAGAATCACTTTATGTTTGGTAAGAAAAAGCACATCTTTAATTTGTCATATCTATGAAATACAGTTGCTCTAGTTTTCTCAGACCAAATATCAAAGAACAGAAATATTTAAAGCTGTCTTTTAGATTTTTATGTAGTGTAATACTCTCAGGAGACATCACTGTGTAACTAATAGGAAAAGGAAGGATTCAGGACAAGATAAAGAATTTATACTTATGACTCTCTTTGCAATCTGTGCTGAGAATTCTCTGAGGAAAAACTTAAAGAACTGATGACAAAGGTGGGATCCTGGAACATTACCACCTGTTCCAGAACGCAGTGGCTCAGTGGTGTTGGGCATATGCAATGCAACTAGTTTGACCAAATCACACCTGTTTTGCATGAGCTGTACTGGCTCCCATTTTTCTTCTGGAAATGGCATCTCTCAAACATGATATTATTTTATTTTGGAAACAAGTGCAAAATATATTATCCTCAGATGTTTAGATGGTACTCTGTCTTGTATTCAGGAAGATCATAAAAACTTTTTTTTTCAACCAGCTTTCACCCTCCAGGCGAATTCTTCTGTACATATACATTTTAAAGTATTTTGAATTGATTCTTGCTTTTAAAAATGAATTATTTTTGGTTTATTAAAGTTATTGTACAGCATTCAAACTCATAAGATTGGGATGGTTGGCCAATATAGTAAATAAATAGGAAAAGAAATAAATACTTACAGCATTTAATCTTTCCAACAGGCTCACAAAATTTCCTTTTCCTATTTTCTGCCTATTAATATCACCACAAACCTATGTTATACAATATGAAATATTCAACTCTACTAACTAAGTTAATTTACTGGAAATAATTATCCCTAACCTTTAATAGAACCTAAATATCCCCTTCACCCATGGTTTACTTATTTCCTTAAGAATTATGTAGCCAATTGGCAAAATATTAGACGTATTCCAATTTATTGTATAACCAGAACCTTTTGTACAAAATTAGTAGAGAGAGTCAATAACTGTAAAAAAATTCCCTAAGTATCAATAGCATACTATAACCTCTTTTGTTGACTTCTAGCCACCTTGGTTATCACAACATTGTGATGTTTCCAATATTAAATTAATATAACAGCAAATAAAGACAGCATAAATAAGTTTCAATGGTATATCCTATTTGGGGAGAAATAAACCTGTCTGTAATTACTTGAGCAGAAAGACTAGAATAATACATTATAATCCAAGAAATAACTTCAAAGGAAATATATTTTTCTATAATTTATTCTAAAAAATTAATTTATACCATATCAGCTTTTTTTTCTTTGTAGTCAACAAAGCTATTATAACTATTTCATGATTGGGTGAGAGAAATACTAAGAGTCTAAGGAGTTTTATGTCCTTTCATAACACTGGATTGTGCAGGAAGAATTATTCAGCATAATATCCTCTGTAATCTGTGTGCCGAAGTTACAGTCAAATCCACATTTAATGATTCCCACACTTTGAAAGATCCTTATCCATTTTCAAGGTATTCATTAAATAATCCTCCTAAAATAATAAGGGAAAAGTCTCTTTTTCAAAAGATTCTTTATACATCTTTAAATGATAGGAGTCAAACCCTTATACTATTCTATGGTTTGCCTATTTGTCTCAGTGTCCTTTTTGGATTTCATTGACCCAATTGTGTTAAACACCTCCAGCAATGCTAAAGGCATGGCTAAATCCTTCAAATAAAGAAATCCTGAAAAGATTTATTTCATTAAAAAACCTAATTGCTAATGGGTAAATGGCCTTGTCACTGTTGTGCTTCCAGAGATCTCTCAAAATCTGGTTATGCTACCAGGTCTGGGGATCCCAGAGGACATGTAAACATGTAAAAGGTGGCTCTGCTATTTTTAACATTCCTTCATCTATTATTCTTTTGTTGTACAAAAGGTTCTGGATTTCACAATATGTTCATTCTCTCATTCTACTTGATAGGTTGCAGCTAGGTAAGAGCTTTGCACTTTGATGGGAAATTTTTGGGTACAAACTAAGGCAGGAAGTTAAAAGATTACCAGAAAAAGACAAGGACAAACCACTCCTGTATTGTTGCCAAAGAAACTACAGACATGTTCATTGAGTCACCAGGAGTTGAAGGTCAAGTTACTTTATGGTCAAATTAGGTCAGGATTGCTTGAGATTACAATGGCCGTGTGCTTTGTGTTTGAACATATCACCTGGAATTTTAAGAAAAAAAATTTTTTTTTAAAGAACACAGAAGTATTGAACCTTCAATCAGTAATAAGTACAGAGACAGTAAACTGGGTAGATACACAAGTCATCTTCCCCAGCTCAATAAGATGTTCTGCTTTTCTTTTGATTATCTGCAAATTTTGTACAAATCTGGCTCATTATTTGCTCTTTTGGTTGGTGGTCTTCTTTTGTGGGAAAGAGGTGTAATTGGTTAGCTAGCTGTAATTATTTAATTTTTAAAATTATTTTTAAGAGTCATTTTCAGCATTAGAATGTATTCTTTTCTTACTTTCAAATTAGATAGAACCTTCCTAGAATCTAGATTTGAAAGAACTCAGATAGAAGATGTGGGAAAGAAAGTTTTATCCAACAGGAAGATATGTCCTTTCAAGTTGAGACTTCCTCCTGTCCCAGGCATCCGGTTTTCATCATGCAGAAACTTGGGAAATTAACTGACTCGGTTGACTGATGTGGCATTGCAGCTTCCTAAAATGAAATAAGTTCCCTAACAGGTAGCAAATCTTTGACATGGATTTCCCTAAAAAGGCTAAAGCAAACACTGAGTATTTCTTAACCTTGACAACTTGACCATGCTGGAAGGGGAATTCTGGCAGTTGATGTCTATACTTCTTCAAGCTGCCAAGCTGAGAACCATTGGACCATATCTGTAACACAGCTAATATGACTTTCTCTAGCATTTCTGTAGGAAAACTCTGTATATACTTAGATGCATTTAAAGACATTATTTCTGAACTGGCTGATTGAACTAACCTATGATTTTTCAAAATTAATTGTAAAATTAACAATATTTCAGGTGAATACAGTATGCTAAGCCATAAACAAAACCAATAATGTTTTGCCTTAGAATCTAGGGTACACAAAAAGTATTTTGAGCACACAAAGAAGTAAGCACCAAGCATGCTGTACTTTAAGAGGGAAGGGCCCAGTGTGTAGAGGCTAAACAAGAACAGGGGAGGATATGGTAGGGAAGGGTGACATTAAAGGAGCAATGTTATTCTGGAGTCAGCCTTGCACATTACCAGTTAAGGCCATTGCCCTATGAGATCATTAAGATTTTGTAAAAAAATTATGGTTGAACTTTAAATGTGTTTTTAATTATGTTTTTAATAGTTTTTAATTACATTGTCCTTATTTCTGATGGCTACTTTGAGTACCATCTGTTACCATAAGCATGAGACATAACTACCATAAATATA
This sequence comes from Myanophis thanlyinensis, assembly GCA_017656035.1. Classification (NCBI taxonomy): domain Eukaryota; kingdom Metazoa; phylum Chordata; class Lepidosauria; order Squamata; family Homalopsidae; genus Myanophis; species Myanophis thanlyinensis. Next base: position 7,002 of record JAEANM010008989.1, read on the forward strand.
TACACTGAGATTCTGTATCAAGTGCATTGCTTGATCTAGTTTTTAGCCTAAGGGTGTAACTATATCTATAGACAGCAGGATAAAGAGTTCGATAATTCTGTGCCTTTTTTTCCCTGTGTAGCATAAGTGAAAAATCAATCCTGCCTGTGTTGTAGCAGGAAGTGGTTTGAATGTTCCTGAATATAAGAATCTAGCCAGGGCAAGGAGCAGTGAAACAGTCCATTGCTAAAATGTTATAGAAGATTATTATTGGAAATACATTAAATGGATTTTTTTTTTGGGGGGGGGAATGAACAGACAAGGCCTAGCTCTTACCTAGCTGCAACTTATCAAATAGAATGAGAGAATGAACATATTGTGAAATGCAAGGTAATAAGGAAGCACCATGAGAATACCTAGCTCACAGACACAGAGCAGGCAGAGAGAGAGGTAATGTTTGAAGCACCTTAGACAAGAAACACAACAATCAGTACAATCTTTATTGTAAGGTTACATTACATTAACAGAATTTGCAAATCCAAAAGTACTCCTCCCATCCCTCACTTTTACTCTCCTGAAAACTAGAGAAGCTCTGTTCTCTCCATCTCTCTTCCTTTGAGCTTAGATCTCATTTACCAGATATTTATCAATATCTGTGGTACACAATATGTGGTACACATTTATTATTTTCCCTTCCTTGTTTTCCCTATGGATGAGGCCCCCTTGGTCTGGAAGATAATAATAGTTGTTTATTGTGTTGGTATACTATAGGGCCTTTCTCTCTGAATGAAATCACTGAGCCTTTCTGTAAACTCCTTTCTATAATGCTCATAGCTTCCATCTTTAATCTGCTTTGTAGGCTGATTCAAATAAGATAATAACTCATAAGCTGTCTTGTTTAGCTTTGATTTGATGTATTGTGTGAAACCAGCTATTGGTAGCTTACAAACCATAGTTTATTAAAGTATGTTTTGTGAACCATTTACTTGTGGTGTATTTAATATACGATGGTTAAATAAATTGTGGCTTAATGTGATATGTGAACCTACTGTAGTTCATGTGTACATCAGAGGTGAAATTCAGCAGGTTCTAGCAGGTTCACTAGAGCTGGTAGTAAATTTTCTAAGCAGTTCAGAGAACCGGTTGTTAGAAGAAACCTTTTGTTTTTTTCCACTTTACAGGGCTAATCCTGTAAGGAAGGCAGGAAAAAAACATGCTGGTGTTTTTTCTAATCTTTATTGCCCTGCTTACAGAAACTGCCCATCCAGTCACATGACCCCCCCAGCCACGCCCACCAAGCCACACCCACAGAACCGGTAATAAAAAAATTGAATTCTACCACTGGTGTACATATATATGATTCATTTAGGCAATGTTGCATTTTCATAGCAGGCATCCTCTCTGCTGTGTTTGTCCCTGCTATGCTGCTTTTGAAAAATGAAAAGCAAAGCAAACCCCAAATATTGTATAAAAATAAAATGTATTAAGCCAAAGAGATTCCGTAAAAAAAAAATCAAAATTCAAAAAGAATAGGACAGCTGAATGGCATTCCAGAAAAAACCCACCAAGCCCTGGAAAGACCAATTATGTGTATTGTTACAAGAAACATGAAGGACAATCCTTCATTTCACACAGGTTTTACAGTGGATTTCTGACTGTGTCCTACCTTCAAATGGAAAGTATTCAAATAATTGTTTGCAGTATTTCATATTTTATATAATAAGCTGTTTTTACTCCTGTAAGAGCTTAATAAATAGCATCTACATGGGGTACATGCAGTCTATAGATCTGTTTGTTGCTTTAGCTGTTTAAAAAATTATTCTTTGGGAAATTATAGCTACTTGGTGAATAATTCAAAAGAAGGAATAAAACAAAATCTAATAAAGCGTGTCTATGATTGAACTTTGATATTAATTCAGTAATGTGTATATATAAATTCCCTGTTATCAGAAGATCTATTTTAAAGCTTTAAAAAAACCTAATTTCTTTATGGAAAGGAGTAATACCTTAAAATTAAATCATGGTTAATCCTGGGAAAACTCCCGAGAAAACTGTTCCAGAGGAAATATTTCTGAAAAAAATGCTATGGTCATAAAACAGGGAGTTATTTTTGGTATAAACTGTATGTTTTTTCTTTCTTGAGCTGCATGATAAAACTAGAATCTTCCTTGGTGATTGTACTCTTGGCTTTGAATTATTAAGTCTCCCAATTCAGACCTAGAACAAGTGGGCATGTGCAACAAATTCCAAATACTCATACAAAGATACTTTTAATATTAGTGATGACTACAACAATGTGTTAAAATTTCAATATATATTGTATCCAATGAATTTGCAATCTGATGTGGAAATTAGCCCCAATATGAGAACATTAAAACTAAACAAAAATAAATGTCCATCCATGTCTCAAACAATGTTTTAAGTGTATAAAAATGGTTAGAACTTTATTAATCCATGTTTTTTTAAAAAATCAAAATTCAAAAATTCAAAATCAATAGTTGCGTGGTATCTTTATTAGGTTTGACCAAATTAACTTAAAAGAATGTACAAGCTTTTAAGAATTTCAAACTTTTCATCAGTCTAGTTGTTAACAGAACAGCAATCTTGAAAAACTTCTTTTTTTCTGTCGATCCTGGGTTAGATGGATGGATGGGCCCTGTGATCTGCAAAAGAGATGAGTGGATGGCTTTAACTCTCTGAATGATTGTAGTTTTTAACTGATGCTGATGCTGTACAGTTTTGTGAGTTACCCACAGCCTTCTGGAATGGAGCAGCTTACAAATTCAATTAACTAACGGTGAGAAATGATTATTAATTAATCAACACCAGAGACAGCTGAACAAAAAATAATTAAAATTTATTAAAAATAATATAGAACAGAAAAAAGCCATTTGCAAATGCGGCCCCTTCTATAGAAAATGATTGGAATGGTCAGAAAGGGCAATAGCCATATTGCAACAACAGCTTAAATACAGTAATAATACAGTACATGCCCCCCCAAGTCTGCCCTTTAACATCATTGGTTACAGGCATATGCGCAAATCATACGCAAATTGTCCGTCATCAGTTGTCATGGTGATTATGATCTTGTTAGGTTCACAATCTTTGTCAACCCCTCCTTGGAAACCACCTAACAATGCTTGGCATACAATATGTTTTACTCAGCTAATAGGTTTTCTTCCCTGTTTCACAAACATCTCAAGATTTTTATAGATTTATTTATGTGTCACTGTAACCTTGTTCCCAAAACCACTCCACTGAATGATATACCTGCTGGTTCAAGTTATTTAAAAGGTGACCTTTTACAACCTACTCTTAAAAACATGGCTTTAGTTTAGTTCAACCTCCTACAATCTTTTACAGGCCTTTACAGGAATAAATCTAATTTCTCACACTAACTAACTAACTAACTAACTAACTAACTAACTAACTAACTAACTAATTGGGAAGAAACTAGAAAGTCCAAAAATTAGGCTAGATTTTTAAAGTAAAAGGTACACAATCTAAAGTCAGTCTAAGATAGAGTTTATGAACTGATTGTATAATTGGAGCTAAGTAGAGTCCTTTACAGATAGATAACAAACTTTCTTTGAGGAATTTTTTTTAAAGACCATGTCATTATTTGAGAACTTGTCTGCTTAACAACATATAGCTTTTAATCTGCTGAAACAGATTTTATCTAGATTTAAAACAATTTATGCTGGGATAAATTAGTTGCTAGATTTGTCATGGAATGACTCTTAAGAATGTAAACAGACAACTCTTACCATAAATTGAGTGTGCAAAATTTTAGATGGATTTACTGCTACTCTGGGAAACTGGAATAAGAAATGACACCTGATTTGAATTAGGAGCCCATACAGTGAAGGTAAAAGAAAATGAGTTTTTTTTTTTAAATCTGATATTGGGAGAAGCATAACACAATGGCATCTGCTTTATCTTGTTGCTCACCATTTTTCCTTTACATAATTTAAGTACAAGATTTAAGTATATTGCTTGTCACAAGAAAGCTTACGCTCAGATGGGCAATATGAATAGCAAAAAGGGAACGATCAAAACAATGACATGGGGGACATTCTTATGAACTTCAGTGGTCAGGAGTGTATCCCATGATCAGTAATTAAGCATAGTGCTAGGCTCAAGGAGCCATAGTACTCATTGAGTTATAGGCATTTAGCAAGGCTTGAGATATATAAACAGGAAGAAATTTGAAGACTTAATATTTCTAGTCAGGCAAACAATTTTTTTTGGTGAAGCTAGAGAATACCTGTTCAATTAGCACAGGAGTCCCCCAGGACTGCATGCTGCATGATCTCTCCATCTCTCTTCTCTTTCTATGCAAATGACTGTATCTCAAAGGATCCCTATGTTAAAATACTGAAATTTGCAGATGATACAAAAGTGATTGGTTTCATTCGAGACAATGATGAGTCTGCATATAGACAAAAAGTAGATCAGCTGGCCCTGTGGTACAACTGGAACAATTTGGAGCTGAACACTCTTAAAACTGTAGAGATGATAGTAGGCTTTAGAAGAAGCTCTCCTATTGTTCCACCTTTTACAATATTAGACAACCCAGCATCAACAGTAGAGACCTTCAAGTTTCTGGGTTCTATTATCTCCAAGGACTTGAAATGGACACCTAACATTAGAACCATCATTTAAAAAGGCACAATAAAGGATGTTCTTCCTATGCCAACATAGAAAGCTCAGATTGCTCAAGAAACTATATAATTCTACAGAGGAATTATTGAATCTGTCATTTGTACCTCAATAACTGTCTAGTTTGGCACAGCAACCAAACAGGACAGGTACAGACTTCAATAGATAAAACAATCACAGAAAAAATAATCACAACCAGCCTGCCTTGCATTGAATAACTATACACTGCACAAACCAGAAATAGGGCTGAGAAAATATCTACAGATTCCTCACATCTTGGACATAATCTATAACAACTTCTCCCCTTAGGATGCTGCTATAAAGTATTGCATGCCAAAACAACTAGACCCAAAGATAGTCTTTCCCCCATGCCATCACTTTGCTGAACACTTAATATTCCCAGAGTACCGTCTCATTTCTCATCTTTTCTCATCCTCCCATATTTCCTACTATTTTCTATTCGTTTCTTATGATTTATCAATTGTTGTTTGTAACTTATAATTAATTATTGTAATCATCATTTATCATCTAATGACTTGCTTTTTATATGTACACTGTACACTTATGTACTGGAAACAAATTCCTTTTGTGTCCAATCACACTTGGCCAATAAAGAATTTATTATATTAGTCTTCGTTGAACTCCATCTGCTAGACTTAGTGTCTTCAGTAGTGGAAAAAAAAATCCAGTACAGTTGGGAATACATTGGAATAATAATGGAAAAGTTAGGGGGGAATTCAAAGCTAGAAGAACAAGAAGAAAGAAAGGCTTTGTTATTGCTGCTGGGATTGTTGGGCTTCTTTTTGTAGTTAATTGCTTTATTCTGTTATAAAATGCAAATAATATATTATAGATTAGAATATTATCTAGGTGCAGTAGTATTTGTACAATATAAACTAAAAAGTGTTGGCAATATAATAATTTCAATAATGTAAATCTTTATTGATAAGGAAAAACAAATTTTATTTCAGTCTTAATATAATTCTGAAATTTTAATGAACATAAGATTGCTTAAATTATACAAAGACAACCAAGACTGGTATTGATAAACTACTGCAAAATGCATTTCATTCTTTTTTAATATTATAAGGATTTCTATTTCTATCTTAATACAGAGATATATTATTATTGTTGTTTATGAATATTAAAAAGAAGAAAAAAGAATAAAATGAAAAATTAAATTAAAAAGCCACTTGGAAAAATGCACTTTCCTTTTACTTTGACAGATGTGCAGTATTTATAAATTTTTAGAGCATCTTAGAAACTATTCTGTAAGTATATTGTCTTGCTGTGTGATATATTCTATATATGTTTTACAGATGGTATACAATTCCATCAATAATTATAAAGTAACAAATGTTGGACTTGCCATGACACAGGAGGAACATTTTACCACGTTATGGTACATGTTCATAAACTCAAAAGTATTGGAAAGATATACAGAGCACCATTCAGAGAATTTTGTAAATTAAATTTGAAATGAAGTCACAAATTATCTTATTAAGTATAATTCCAGAATATATCAACAGAAAATATCACAGTTTACTGCACTACGTGCTCAGAGCTATCAGAAAAAACATTGCCCAATGTTGGCAGAAAGATATAACACTTGATTGGGAATATAATCATAAAAAACTACACAGCAATGGCAAAATTAACAGCATATATCTACAGCAGAAGTTTAACTAAATGTTAACAAGAACAGCTTTCCTAATATTGTAAACTTGACAGGAGAGCTAGTCTGTGCACTATAAATCCAAAATATGATAATTTGAGTCTGACCTTTGTGCCTCAGGTGAGAATTCTAGATTGTTTTGTTCCATAATTTATCTGTTTATTTTCTTGGTGATCCCTGGTATTCTCAGGAGTCTTCTCCAACACCAAAGTTCAAAAGCATCAATACTCATCCTGTTCTTCAAAGTCGAATGTTTGCTTCCACAGAGTGTCGCAGGGAAAAATACAAAAATAATCAGAGCAGATATAAAAACTGGAAGTCACAATGAGATAGTCCATGGGCCTAACAGATGTTATACAGTATTAGTATTAGACAGATTATAAAATGATGTGTGTTATATTTTGTAATATAATATATTCATGTTTAATTTCTTACTCAATGTCCCAACTGTATGGAAGACTGGTTTATTTATTCCCGTATGAACCCTTGACTTTAGAGGATTCAAAGCAATATTTCATTACTTTCTCTAAAAACCTTGTGTACTGCCTATGTTATGTGTCTGAATAGCTCACAAAACCATAATCAATCCAAAGGCAAACATAAAACTAATACCCAAAAGATCCAAAAGAAAATCCCAAACAGAATAGCTGGAATCCAGCTTCACCTTCTCCTAGTACCTGACGGAAGATAAAGCTTTTTAAGTCTTCCAGAAGGCTAGTAGAGTGAAGATTTGCTGGATTTCAGGGCTCCCACTGGGTGACAATATTTAAGGGAAGAGACCTGAAGGTCATCCAGCCATTCCTTGATGGAACAAACAGATAACACTTCAGAAGAGGTGGTCCCAAACAGCCCAGCCCCATGCCATGAAGGGATTTAAAGATGACAACCACCAGCACCTTAAATATCTGCATCAATAGTTTAGCGACCATAGCTACTGAGGGCTCTTTCTGAATTCATAGTGACTGTGAAATACCTTGATGTAACATTTGGAGCTGTTATATTGTGCATTGTACATGGGGTGCATTGTGAATCAAATAACAACCCAGAATGGAGTTCCTCTGTTATCATTTTTTGTACTGATATTTCTGTGCTTACCTAATACTGGGCCTGCTATTGGCTATCCAACACTATACAGGTTGGAGTCAACATTGTTAGACATACTGTTGGAATATTTTAATGAAAATTCTGGGTGTATCATCGCATCACTGTTAGCAGCTCTCAATATGGTGCAGCTTTTGGATCATTATCATTACCAGGTTTCAAATACATAATGAGATTTTGTATCTTAGATCTTTAGTTCTCTTGCTACATTTAAAATTTGGAACAACTTCTTCCCACTCTGACTACTGAAGAAATATGGAGATTTGAGTGTGTCTGCAAATATATTAAAATATAATATCATTCTGTTTTCCGTTCTTACTTTGGGGCTTTGGACATTTAATTTCGTTCATGCCACCTGAGAATTAATGTTTATTTCACTGAGCTGTGAGAATAAGCCTGGTTATTAGAAAAGGACCTGACATAAATGAAAATACAGCAAAATGCTAAAGAGGAACCATTTGGCTTTCTAAAATTAGTGTTAAAGATCTCAGGCCAAGCTGATAAGTAAATGTTATTTCTTTCCTTTGTTTTTTTGGCTGTTAGAAATCCTAGATAGCTCTAATTATAGTGAAGGAAAAAGGATGGATGAACAAGCATTAGATTAGATATAACACATTTGTCTTATTTTAGTGCTCCTTAAGACCAGGACCATTATATTTAAAAAAAATTATAGAAAGGCAATATTTACTTCCTTGCAAATGGACTTTCAATCCTGGCTGTGCAGAACAAGATGGTAGGGAATATTACAAGTGGGAATTCAGTCCCATTTTGGCATAGGATTTAGGATGAGAGTGTAAAAAGCAAGATTTATGACCTAATTGTTGCTTGACAAGATATGTCTCATTCATTTTCTCTCTTTATAGAGGCTAAGTAATGTTTCTGTAGTCCCCAAACTGGCTGAAAATAGGGATATTTTTTTCATTTTGAAACAAACTGTACATTTGTTGTGTAAATTGGCAGAAATGTAATTAGCTTCCTTATTAATAGGCACCTCAATTCAATCCTTTATTGTCAATGCACAACATGTGTGCAGTGAAATTGAAACCTGTGTGTCAAATAAAACTTCATCCAGCATGGTTAGTTCCACAGTGGAATACAACAAATAGTACAGTATAAGCACCATCATCTTTTGAGTTGGAGAAGTTGCTAGTGAACTTTCCCCCTTTTCCTTCCATTAAGAAGTATCTTTGGGAATCAGAGAAAACAGTATGACTACAACAGTTCCAGAAATGAAATAGTAATAGAAGGTTTCTCTATGAAAACCTTATGGTATGGTGTTGATAATTTCTCTATGAAAACCTTATGGTATGGTGTTGATAATTTCTCTATGAAAATCTTATGGTACGGTGGTGATAATTTCCTTAAAAACTAGAACATATTCTGGTTAAGTGGCCAAAAATGTGAAAAGGGCACATTTTGGCATAGAAGTTGGAACAGACCAAGAGCCATCTCAGTCTAGTATTTTCTTTCTCATAATGGCCAATCACATTCCTTCCTTCCTTCCTTCCTTCCATCCATCAATTTCTATACCATCTGACTGGCAGCTACTTTGGATATTCACAAGCAAGAGATACATTGTTCTCATTGGTGTTCCTCAACAGCTGGCATTAAGAGGCAAGTTTCCAGATTAATAATTTGTGACAGACCTATCATCTATGAATTTAAACTATCCTTGTTTAAAGCCATCTAAGGTAGCAATAGCAATAGCACTTAGACTTATATACCGCTTTTATAGTTTATAGTGGTTTACAGCACTCTCTAAGCAGTTTTACAGTGTCAGCGTATTGCCCCCAACAATCTGGATCCTCATTTTACCAGCCTCGGAAGGCTGAGTCAATCTTGAGCCAGTCAGAATTGAACTGCTGGCAGTTGGCAGAATTAATTGCAATACTTCAGTTTAACCACTGTGCCACCACACTAGCTACCATGTCTTATGCCAATTAATTTACCAGTTAATTGAAATCTTTGGAAATGTTTACATGTGTAGAAAAAAAAATTAATCTTTAGCATGACCATGATGTTTGTGCCATATCACAAATCCTAAATAATGTTATTTAGTTAGCATTTTGGAAAAATCATACTGCTTTAATAATCTGTTGAGTTTTTGGTTCCTAATATGCAGCTTCTCCCACACACCATTTTTTTATTATTTATTATTATTATTTATTAAATTTATATACCGCCCCCTCTCCCTAGGGACTCGGGGCGGTTCACAGCAGA
>JAEANM010008990.1:0-16636 GCA_017656035.1 Myanophis thanlyinensis
CAGACAGACACACACACACACAGCATATATATATAAGCTGCATTTTAAAATAATCATTCCAGCCATAGTTTATGTTCCATTGTTCTCTTTCCAGGAAGAAAGAAAAAAATAAAGATTGCACATACTTAGCTCTTTCTGTCTCCGAACTCATATCGATAGAGAAGAAATGTAACATCAAGTGACAGAATGAATCAGGAAATGAATTACCAAATATAAGTATAGATGGTCGGGGAGAAAAGGATGCAGTTAATGATTCAGAATAATTTTCTGCTTTGGCAAACTAAAAAAATGTAGAAAAATGTCCATTTTCTGTTCCTGTTTATCTGCACAGATGGATCTTTTGCCCATGGCTTTTAGACTGTTGGATTATCGATGGCGGTGACAGTATGGTTTTAATGTTCATTTTTCATTTGGTAAGATGCCCAGAGCTATTTGGGATTGGTTAGCGTATGGATTTCTAATAATATTAATATCTTGCATTACTCCACAAATGATTTTGGAAAACTATAAAACAGGAAGGCTTTTATATATGACTTTTTATATGGTATGAGATCATTACAATTCCTGTATGCAGAAGATAAAATACCCACATTTCTCAAGTAAAAAGACAAGAACATATTACTTTCTCCAAAGGATAATCTACTTTCCAAGGAAATTGAGGTTTAGGCCTTGTTAGATTTTTTTTATCTAAAATATGGTGAATCAATTCCTGCTCTTCACCAGGCTGAAAGAATACTAGGAATGGGGTAAACGTTGATAACAACATCCATGTGAACTATTTTATCTGGAAGGACTATAAAAACATGCATGCATTTCATTTTTTTCTCTCCAAAAATATTTTTTATGATTGCTTTTTCAGGAATTCCCCCCCCCCCCCCCAGAAACTTGCTGTCAAAAACTTTATCCCCTACCCCCTGCAACTACATTGAAGATCCATTTTTCTAACCAACAGACAAGAGTATTGTGTGTTCTTTTAGGGGTGACATAGCACACGTACACAGGGTTGCTTTTTTAACTGCCAAATTGGCTGTGGTTTATTGCTTCAGAGACTAATAAACATTTTCTCAGAAAACATCTGCCTATTTTTTGTTGGTATTCTTGTCCTGAACTCTCATTTATTGCCACTCATCATTCTTATGCTGTACCTATATAATCCCTGAGTGTTTTCTAACCCAGTTTTTTTTTCAGCTTTGGCAATTTTAAGATGTGCAGCCTCCAATCCCCAGAATTCCCCAACTTAGTAAATTGCCAAAGTTGAGAAACATGTTATCCTTATTTCCTATTATACTATTCCTTGTATTGTGTTCCTCTTTATCTATTATCTACCTAATCCGTTACTCTGTACTTCTGCTTATTGCTCTTCAGCAATAAGTGTTATTTACTTAACACAACAAATATATATAACAGACTGATTTTTAAGTACTCTTGTGCTGTGTTTTACTGTTTTAATACTGGTATGTTTTACACAATACCTCTGTGTGACGCTAGCTTTGGGTCACGCTGGGGCTGGGTGTGTATGGAGAAAAGAGTCTTCTTCATTGTGATCCTCTTACTAAAAGGAATGGACTCGCTTTCACATATCGATCAGTCCTTTTGAAAACATTCTCATTTATCTTCACAGGGATTGCTATTTTTTTTTCCCAGAATGCACTACAGTTGAAAAGAAATCCATATTGGAAATTACTTTACTAAGTCTGCTGCTACTCTGCATGTATAGCTCATGAAGTTCTCTACAATAGGGTTTGATTTATTGCTGAGAAGGGTTGGGGTATTTCTTACAGGTTCCCACCTTTCTCTCATTCCTTTCTGTTATCTTATTTTGAGGGGGGGTACCCTCAAGTCAGTGTGAACTCCTGGCCATTGCTTAGACAAGTCCCTGCCGTTTTCTTGGCAAGATTTCAGAAGTGGTTTTCCTTGCCTCTGTCCTAGGGCTGAAAGATAGTGACTGGCCCACGATCACCCAGCTGACTTCATGCCTCAGGTGAGTTTAAAAACTCCAAGTTTCCTGGTTTCTAGCCTGGTTATTTCATCTCTTCACCAAACTGGCATGCCATCATCACTCTAACCCTTTTCCTATCTTCATTCCCAGCTATCCACGTTTCTTCAACCTTCCTGGCATGAAGTGATCTTAAAAATCAGGATTACTACTTTTTTCTTGGATTCAAGATGATATTTTCCTATACTCCCAAATCTGACCACTCTGGTAGCATGTGAAAAAAACGTTTTCAGGTGTGTGAAAACAGATGGTGTGGATGTTGGAATCAGGAGAGAAAACACTGGCAGAAGGTGCGGTGGGTGGCCTAGCAGTTAAGATGCTGGGCTTGTCAACCAGAAGTCAGCAGTTCAAGACCCAAGTACTATGTGACTGGATGAGTTCCCATTCTTGCCCTGGCTCCTGCCCACCTAGCAGTTCGAAAGCATGCAAGTAGATAAATAGGTACCACTTTTATGGGAAGGTAACAGCATTCTGTGTGCCTTGGAGTATAGTCATACTAGCTACATGACCACGGAAGTGTCTTCAAACAATGCTGGCTCTCTTGGCCAAGACACAGAGATGAGCATCACCCCCCTAGAGTTGGACATAGCTAGACAGATGAAGCTTTTACCTTTACTTGCATGCAGATGTTGGCATCAGGAGAGAAAACACTGGCAATTACAATGCCCTTGTCCTACATAGTTCTAACTCCCTCCTTCTAGAAACTACCTCAGCTCCTCTTTATACTCACAGAACAGATTTATCACCCATCCCTGTGTTATGCCAGCCCATCTTTGCCACCACTTTGCCCTAGATTCTTTTGAGCAAGACATACAGTGGTGCTAAAAACTTTGTGAACCCTTTTGAATTTTCAATATTTCTCCATAAATATTAACCTGAAACGGGACAAAGTGTTAACCTGAGTGAAAAACATTACATTTGTCCATTTATTTACTGAGGAAAATGACACAGAGCTGAAGAGCTGTGTGTGTCAAAAGTTTTTGAACTGATTCAGCACAGTTACTGCTTTCAATAACTGAGTGCTCCTCTTTGACAGCAATAACTACAACTAAACGTTTCCAAAAATGCATGTTTTAGATCATATTTATGCCAAAATACAGAAAAGTCAAATGGATTCATAATCTTAAGTACACCTGAAAAGCTTTTAACTTCCAAACTGGATGTGATTCATTGTTTCAGGAATGAATACATATTTTTTTGAAAATAAAAAAATGTCCTTATTCTTTGTTGAAATTTGTTGAATACATTTCCTGCCTTTAGCCTCTTGCCTCTAGTTTCTTTATATATTTCTATCCAGAGTAATTTTTATCTTATTTATAAATCTCTATTTTGTCTTATTCTTATTCTTTATAGGTCTGTGTTTGTAATTATTTATTACCTTATCCTTTTCCTATAACTCCACCTATATAACTGTTCTTATTTTTTAGTATTCTGCAGTGCCTGCTCTAAATTCTGTTCATGTCTATTCTCCCAATCATCAACAGTCACATACTAATTTCTTGCAGGTGCTTTTCCTTTCTTGGTATTCTGCTGCCAAATGAACGGAATGGCTGAGTAACTTCCATTCTTGGGCTGCTGTTATGCTGAGTTGACTTCTTCAGGGTTTGTCCTGAGTCTTTAGACTTCTGGATAGTCTCTGCTAATTGCCCCGTCTCTTTTCCAAGGCTTGCCCAGGTGCTGGGCTTCCCTGAAGGAGAAAGGAAGGAGGAATAAAATGTTTTGTACTTCTGCCCTACCCAATCATCTCTGTGGTTTTTTTAGGCTACATCATGGTTGCTCTGGCTGCTAACTTTTCCAGGTGTTGCTGCGAGCATCTCTGAGGTTCTCAGTCATTGGTGCTGCTAACTTCCCAAGCTGTTCCTTGGTGTTTTCTGGGTCTATTCCTCAACTATTTTAAAACCTAGCCATTGATGCTGATCATTCTGTCGTTGCTGCTCTTGTTGAATATGCTGCCCGCCATGTCCTTCTAGCTGCCTTCAACTCCTTCCCCTCTTTTACTTTCCACACCTTCCTCTTGATGATGTTCACCGCACAATTGCTTTTTTTTTTTCACCTCCACGTTATGCTTACTGTCACTCTAGACAAGTGTGGTAGCCTTCAAAAAGAGGAAGAGGTAATGTGGCTGTTTTCTACTTCCCTCAGGGGCTTTTACACTTTCTGGAGATTTAGATATGCATATAAGAAAAAACAAAGAAGCAAAAAAATTGCAGAAAGTTAGCCTCATATTCTGTCCACATCATTTTGTAAATAAGCCATTATGTCTGAGGATAGTTGTGTAACACCATCATTTGCTCTGCTGATTCTTTTCCTGCTGTTTTTGGAGTCATACAAATGAGTTTATTTAAGGATCCTGTTCCCTATAAGATTTGGTGGTTGCTGGCTTGTCTCTCTATCTCTGCCTTTGGATATTATGAAGCCAACTCATTGGCCCTGCTAAGTGCTGTGCTCAAAGCCTACAAGGTCAATGATACAGTATATATTCACAGATCATTCTGGTATGCTAAACTGCTGCACTTAAGAGAGTTTTGATTTGCCTTGTTTCGTTTTAAACTGCTTTGCTGTCTACTGAATTTTGTTTTCTTAATGAAATTACCCTTTATCAAAATGACCTTATTTTTGGTAGTGTTCATTGGGACACAAGGATGATTTTCTTCTATATGGCTAAAGGAAGGATATCAGACTGTGAAATAGAACAACAGAAATGTGTCCTGTGTGTGTGTTACTTTTTGTTTATACAACTAATTAATTATTTTCTTGAGAGAATGGATGAAAGGAAGAGACCAATATGATGGACAATCTAAACTGGAAAAAAAAATTAAATGGGTTTCATACTCACAATTCTGCCTGAAGATATTACTTTTGCTAGATAAGAAGTTGCTAGATCTATTTTTTTTTTTTTCAGAATTGAAAATTAACTCCAAGCCTATCAGCTGTTCTCAGCATGAAGCAGACAGTCTTTTCATGGTAACAGCTTATTCTGACTACTGAAAGGAACACAGTCCCTGAAAACAGACAATTGTCCCTTTCTCATCTTACAATTGCAAGGCAATTTTCACAGACTCCTTTGTTAATAGACAGTTGTAGTTCAGCTGCTGTTGCTTCTGTTGATGTACACTAATCTCAGTTTGACATGCCTCACACCTCATGGTTCTGTCATCTGAAAAACTCAGCATTTTTTAAAATCATTTTTATGGAAAATATGTCTGGGGACAGCAGAATGAAGTGCACTTGAATGGTTTTGAGATAAATCTTTTAAGCTAAGAATTTTAGGAATTGTTGGTGGGCATGTCTGGAAATCATCAGGTTGAAATAGCCATGAAATTTCCAGGATAAGGACAGTCTTGAGGCTGTATTTAGATTTCCATTGAAATTTAGGGAGCTCTGACACCATACGAGGATATCATTTTTAAGGCTATTTCTGAATACCTTGGTTGTGGATTTGCATTGCCCATGCTATATAATAAAGGTGGAAAAAATAGCATGAGATAGAAAGGATAGTCAAAAACATTTTTATTCAGTCTTTTACACTATTAAAATCCAAGGTCATTTACTGAATCAGATAAAAAACTAATAAAAGGATGCATTATAATGTAATAGTTAAATTATAGAATTTGCTGACTAGCTATGCTGTGGTGATACTTAGCAAGTTAGTTGAATAAGCAAATTCATTGCAATAGACATTGATGAATGTTATAATTAGAATCAAAAGCAGCAGGTCTCAACTTCCAGCTGTTAAGGAGAAACACTAGAAGAAAATTGTCATCTCCATGTGCTGCTTGTGAGTTCATGGATCATCTGATCAGATGCTGTTCAACACAAAGTGGTTGGAGAATCCAATCAGAGTCAGTCACCGAGACCAAAAGTTTATTCTTCGAAGCTGTTGGGAATGGACCCCCTTGTCAGTCAACAGGAGTGCTCGTTTACTGTAGTGGCATAAGGAAACTACCATATTTTTCAGTGTAAAAGATGCACTTTCCCACCCCCTAAAAGTGAGTAAAAATTGTGGTGCGTCTTATACATCAAATACAGTCATCAAATACGTTCCCTCCCCCCAGTCTCCAGAGGCATTTCGCAGGGCTTCAGAAACCCCCGCAATGCTCATTTTTGCCCAAAAATGGACAAAAAAATGGTTTTTTGCGAAAATGAGCCCTGTAGAGACTTCTGAAGCCCTGAAATATTCCTCTGGGAGCTGGTAGGAGGGAATACAAGACACTCGGGGGATTGGGAGGCTAAAAACAGCCCGTTTTTCATTGTTTTTTGGCCTCCCAACCCCCTTCCCACATCTATCCCCTTTCCCCTACCCTCAGAGGCAATAATCTTCATTATTCTCTTTCACTCATACTTTCTTCCCAGAATCACTCAGCCTTTATGGCCTTCCAGCATTTCCAGTTTTGAGTATTTTCTGTCATCATCAAATGCCTATTTTTTAAATAAAGTTTTTTTCCATTTTGATAAACTTGTAGATCCTATCTAAGTCTGGGTATGCAATTTAATTCTCTCAAGAATACACAAGTGCAATCTTCGGGAAATTTCCTTTTTTCTCCCTAAATTCTATAATGTTATCTGCTATGATTTGTCACCAAACTACACAGTATTTTTTATAAATGTAAACTAACTGTCTTGTCAAGATTAATTCTTTCATAAAATGTGTATTTTATGTTGGCCAGAAAACTCCTCAGCTTTAGAAATGGTTCCCATAGGGGTGATTTGAAATGAAATCAGCACTACTTATTTTCTAAAATTAAACTTCCTGTGAGTATGTTTTGTGGCCCAGAGTCCACTTCTTTAAATTCATGATTTTTTGTTGTGAGTACATCTTGGGCTATATATGCAAGGAAGTGAAATCTGGCCACAAAAGAGGCAGCAGATTTACACAGCTACTTTCCTCTTGTTTCCAGAGAAATCGCTTTAAAGTCACTTCTGAAGAAAAAACGTTTTAAAATAATATGCCCCAAAATGTTCCTTCTAAGTTGTGCAGGCTTGCTTAAGGTTATCTGAACTTAAGCAGACTTGCTTGAAGATAATTTTTCTCGACAAAGTTCTGAGTTAACAGTCTCAAATTGCATTGTAACCAAAATCATAAATAATCCTGTCGATATCTCTACTGGCTTTCATTAATTGATCAGGAAGTGAATTACTGAACAAATAGTTGAATAAGTTATTAAAACTAGAAGCAGTAACTCAGTTTATTCTTTTATCATCAGGGATGAATATTTTTGATGCAAACAATCATGCGTACAGCTTTTCAAATACCACTTTTTATATAATAATAAACACAATACAGATTGTTAAGCTATAGGCCACAAGTTTCTTAATCAGCAGACATATTTATAGACATATATATATAGACATGCCACAAGGGCAGTCACAAAATGGCTGCTATGATGAGTATGGCCAGGTATAAAATACCTATTCTCTAGCAAAAATCTATTAGATTGTTCTGTTTCCCCTCCCCCTTCTAATTGGTAGATATTCTTCTCAGCAATCATACACTATTTTTGTTTATTCTAGCTTCCTGTTTGTTTATTTGTTTAAATAAAATTATCTTTTAAAAAATGATTACATGAAACAGGAAATGTGGTAGCAAATCTGAGGATACTTTGGTAATACCCTTCAGATAAAACTCAGTCTAGTGCAGGGGTGTCAAACTCAAGGCCTTTAAAAAATATTCCTTGCAAATGGAACCAATTTTTCTTTCTTTGAACAAAAATCTGTTAGTGGACTTACCAGCAGCACCCTTTAGGAATACAGGATATAGTACATTCCTAAGTTTAGATCATTTTTCTATCTAGTCGATGAAATTTTTTTAGTCTGGTGAATAAAGGTGACGTCCATTGAATTCTTCATTGGTGACAATAAATTAGAAGGAATAGACTTCTGCTTCTGCTAATAATTAATAGTATTAATTCCAGATCACTGTGTATATACATAGATCAACCATCCTGAATTTAGCCTTCTGAATGCATTCTGAGATGAGTTTCTCCAGTATTCATTGCATGGCCTTTTGAGTGTTGTAGTCTCAACATGTACAGAGGGAAAGATTATGATAATGGTAGTAGCAACTAAAAGTCACATTAATTTAAAGTATGTGATTTAAAAGGTCATGAAAATACATTTTATGAAGTTGAATCATCATCCAAATAAGTAACAGTAAATTTGTTCTCCATTTCAGTTACCTTACATTCTTTGAGTTAGAGATCCCACATATAGGTGAGGACTTCCATATACTGTAAGCAAAACATTTGTCTTGCCATTAACCAATGACCTTTGAAGCTATTTACAAACTTCACAGCATATATTTCACCATTTCAACTTGCAGCTCTATTTATTAACAGATGGAAACTAATCAAAGAGAGGTCCAACCTAGAATTAAGGAGAAATTTCCTGATGATGACAACAATTAATCAGTGAAATAGCTTGCCTCCAGAAATTGTGCATGTTTCATCATTGGAGGTTTTTAAGAAGAGATTGGACAACCATTTGTCTGGAATAGACTAGGGTGTCCTGCTTGTATAGGGGTTGGCTAGAAGACCTTCCTTCCAACCCTTCCAACTCTGTTATACTCTTAGTGTTATGCCTGTAAACTATACAAGTTCAACATTGCTGGAGTATTATTCACATCTACTTGCTAACTGTCGTATTATTTTGTACTTGTGAAGGCCCACCTTATTAGCATATATTCAGATACTGTCTCTTTCCTTATTTATTTTTGCTCTGCCTAAACCCCCAGATTCTCATATTAGTATGAAACAAATAGGTTGCCTATAATTTCTTGTTTAACAAAAACTTTACCTTTCTATTACTTTATTTCCATTGTTCTAAAGCAGCCAAAAACAAGATTTATGCAGTTTCCAGGCAATCCTTAAATGTCTTCAACAATTTTCCAGCAGAGGGCTATTTTACAACACCCAACAAAACATGTGTATACCCATCCATTCCTAACTTGGCCACAGATGATAGAGCTAGGAATGAATACTTGCTTGGCCAGTGTCAACACAGTGTAATGACACCATGGAATGAGTTTCTCTGTAAAGCTTCTTCCAAGGGACAGCATGATTTAATGGTTCCATCTAGTTTGCATACTGGCTGGCTGTTTCAGTGCTTTGGCTCTCTGACAGTAGTCTGTGGTTTGCTGGGTGTGTTGCTTCACTGCAGCAGGTATCAAATTACTGAACACTAAATCAACAAGGGTTTTCTAGGAAAGCCATGTTGCAAAGGTACATTGGCAGTGCTAAGATCACAGCCACTTATTTACTTCTTCACAATTTTAACAAAGCAGTACTGTGCTCTCAAGTTAGTAAAAGCTAGCGCAAGTAAAGTCACAGCAAGAATAACAATTTTGCTGCCCAATTTCCCTGATATTGTGCTTTATCCCATATGTCATAAAGCACATGCTATATAGGATGCTTCCCTCTTATTTTTTGCACTGTAGAGTTGTATTATAGATGTTGGAAATTCAGATAGAGTTGTTGGCTAGTATAATGAATATCCTAAAATTGCATACACTCTCAAGAGTGAATGACATTTTATGTCATTCTCTCTTGAGGGTGTATGCAATTTTATTAATGAAGATGTACTGGGTCACCATGGAGTCCCAATTACATGTTTTGTGAAGTTTTCATTAGGCAAATACCACAATAGTTAAGTAAATCCATTATGCTATGGGACAGTTTTTGCCAAAAACAGGAAATAAACACTGGATTCCACCAGAGACATTGTAAATTGCGGTCGCTGTGACCTCGAGGCACTGCAAAAAGCCATAGATGCAGACTGCTAGCTGAGCACCTAAAATGCAGTCATGTGTGCTTTAAATCCAGGTCATAAATCCCTTTGGTTGCTAAGTGACGTTGTATCATAAGTGGAGGGATATTTGTAGTACTTCTCATTGGTTCAAAAAAGTTATTTGCGGTAGCAGCCTTTTGAAAAGCAATTGTGAATGTAGTAATTCTAGAACAGGATTACATAAAGGAACTTTGACCTGACTTCTTTAACATTTTTGTAATTATTATAGTCTCCTTTTGCAGACTTTGGCCCCATTATAGCAAAATCTCACATCACTATAACATGAGCCACATAACTACTATGAAATCTTTGTCAGCCTCAGTAATGCAAATAATGACTACCTGATTAAAAGAAAATTTTGGTTGGACAATACTTTACAATATTTATGGAAAATTTCTCCACACCAAGTAGAACAGACATGTCAAACATGCGGCCCAGGGGCTGCATGAGGACCATTGCAAGTACACCTGCGGCCCGCACAGATGATGTTTTACATATCATCTTAGATCCTTCTTAAGCAGAAAGACAGGGTAAAATATTTTAAATCAATAAATAAAATTAAGTGAGTAAACAGGAAGGAGAACCCCACATGCTGTCCTGAGTTCAGTGTTGAAAAGGCAGTCTAGACATGTAACAAATAAGCAAAAAAGCTTCCGAGGCTCCCCGGGCAAGTTGCAAGAGAAACGCCTCTCCCCTGGAGTGACAGCAACTCCTCCTTAGCCTGGTCAGAGGACCCAGTAGGGCAAGGCTGGCGCTTGTAACCTGACCCGTGCCACCCCTGTCCTGCTGTCCCAAGAGCAAGATGGGTCACCCTCCGAGCTGCCAAGGGTGAGCCCAGCCACTGCAGCCCAATTGAAGAGAGTGCAGCCCTCATCATAACTCAAATGTGACAATATGGCTCTCAGGGGACTCTGAGTTTGACATGCCTGAAGTAGAAGATGATAAGTAGGAATGGGGGACTCTTTTTGGTTCACAAATTGCATTTTCTAATCTGAAAAACGTGAAAGACAGAATTAAAAATAAGTAGGGAAGCAATATCTTTCAGTTGTCTTGCATTTGGGGTTTTGTTGTTGTTATTATTGTTGGTTCTTCCCATCCTAGTTCATGTACCTTCTTAATCTTCATTGCCTCACATGTGATAATTGTAGTAACTGAAAATTTTGGGAGCTATAATCCCAATACTTCTGGAGTACGCCATGTTTGGGGAAAGATAAAGACTGCTAAATTGGGGTTCAAGGCTTAAGTCACTATATTTTTCTCTAATATTCTTGGGTTGAGAAATATGGAGAAATTAATCTGAACATTCTGGAGGTCATATCTATAAGGATTTATTTCCTGATTCAACCACCCACTCCAGAGCTGAGACTTGAATTTCATTCTAATTGATTAACAAAATTAGCCACCTTAAAAAACATTACAACATTTAAAAAAAAATATGCTCAGTGCTCCCACATTTAGTCCACTTGCCATGATTCAACTTTAGACCTGAATCATAGAGTCTTCATTGACATTTCGCAAGCCATTTTGGGGGAAACGCCCTGGTGCTGGTGTGACATTGGTACATTCCAATGACTCTCTGATTCTCTGCCTAACTAATTTTGCTTTGATTGATGAAGTTGTTTGGATGAGCAAAGAAACGTCTCAGATTAACAAAGTTTGGTCCAGTTGCCATGATCCTTTAGACTCCTAATAATGTAGTAGTCCACTAAAGTGCATGTGAAAGACCTGGTAAGAGGATGATGGTGCTGCCATGTTCGTTTCTGCTCCCTTCATTCTCGATCTATAAGTAGACTTGTTTACTCATGAGGGAAATGGGAAGCTGTTCCGTTTAGTCTTACGAGAAAGGCAGAGGAGATGGGAAATAGTGATCAGTTGACCCTCTGCTGCCTTTCCTACCCACTCATATGCTGTGCTTGCTAATAAACCAGTTTCTTAAATGATTCAAGCACATAAGACTGTTGATATCCTATTACTCATCCTCAAATTATGTAAGTATTGACACTTGAAATAACTTGGGAAAAGAAGAAGAGCAAGACTTCTTCTTTTGACACTATATGGAAAATACACCACTTTTTCTCCCCTTAAGACTAGTGAGGCCAGTGTAATGGGAATAGAGAATAAATCTCTGCCAGGGTATACTAGATAAGATTAAAACCATGACTGATTATATTTGAAGTATCCTGCTTGCTCATCAGAAATCCCTTCATAATTTATTGTGTCATGTAATTGACTTTATACTCTGCATTGAAATGAGGGCTGTGCAGTTCACACACATGTAAAATCTCCTTACTGCTTACAACTTGTGCAAAAGTGCAAATGTTGGTCATTTGGAACTACCTTTGAATATTTATTTTATTATTTGTTAAATTTATATGCTGCCCATATCACCAATAAGGCAACTTTGTTTATTTTGGTGCCACTCAGAAATAGATCATTTCTCTTGTTTCATGCCTTGTTTCAAACATGCCTGGTGAATTGAAAAAGCAAACACATTTCTCCTTTTAACTTTCATAAAGGATATAATAGGATGTCCTTATCCAGAGAGTATGAAACCTTCTGTAAAGCTAAAAGGACAACAGTTGAGAGTTATCTTCCCCAAGCAATACCAAGGAAAAGTGCTTTGCTATAATTGATCTGAAACTAGAAAAATCTTGTCCTGCGCTGGCTGTGGGATTAAAAAATAGATTTGGCAATGTCTCTATAGTATTCTTTTGAGGATATATTATGCTCCTGTTTGTAAGCATGTATTTAGTATTCATTTGTTTGTTTCCAATATGTAGGCTACTCTACAATAGCATTCCTATTTAGCATAAGAAATCAAACCATTCAGAACAGTTCTAATAATGGTAGATATGGATATAGAGGGAGGGGGGCAAACTCGCATCATCACGTGACATATCATAACGTCTTTTCTCCTTTACTAAACCGGGCATGGGTGTAGCCAGTGAGTGATGCATCCAGCCTATGGGCCGCAAGTTTGACACCCCTGATATTCATACAATGTGAAAAAGGCACGTCTCAAAAGGCTAAAAAAAGCTTACCGCTAACAGAGAAGAAACGATCCAGTCTATTTCTATGTTAAAATCACGCCTAAAACTAATTTGAGATTTCTGCAAAATCAGTTTCAGTGCAGTGGATCTTTTTAATAAATCGGCTGGCAACTGTCCTCTTGAGAAGCTGTTACCACTAATTATTGGTCACTTCTTGTAGGCCAAAGCCTGTTATTGTTGTTGCTTTTCTTGCAATAGCGGCATTTCCCCAGTCCCTGCAAGAAACATGGACCATTCACTGTCAGAAAATTCCAATTTGCTCATATCTGAGAGGGTTTTCAAAGCATCTTTTAGTTTTAGTACTGTAATTTGACTACAGTACGGAGAGGGAGAACTGGATTTTGATCTGGCACGAAATATTGTATCTTATATTTTAAGGAGGCTACAGTAGAAGTAAGGAAACCTTGAGCTTTCCAATTTCAGCTGCAGCCAGCAGTGTCCATTTGGTCTAGGAGCAGGATTCTGATTTATATTCTGTCTTTGCTCAAATGAGCACTCAACATGGCTCATAAATTTTAAAGGCACAGTTCAAAGATTAAAAAGAGAACGAATGTTAAAATGATTAATTCTTAACAGGATGGAGAAAAACCATACATTGTTGTAGTCCAGCAGAATCTTGGAGAGCTGTAAGTTCTCCCCTGGGCTATGGAAAAATACAAACTTGCGTGGCCTTAGTGTAAGCTGTCTCACATTTGTTTAGTTATACATATTGCATTTATTTAGTTAACTGTATAGTTAAAGAATGGCTTCGCTCCCAAGCCTAGTGGGGGGGAGAAGTGTCTAAAGCAAAAATCCTGTAACTTCTCTCTTTTTCTTTATTTTTAATCCCTGCATTGTTAAGTTGCTCATGCTTTGTTTTTTTGTTTTAAATTCCTGACAGGCAGTGTACAGGCTTGATTGATCTTGCACATAGCTTTCGCTAGAATGTTACTTACAATGAATGTTGGATTTTATATGAGTTGCCAGAGAAATGAATGATCAGTGCCAAATTGGATGGCTGTAAGAACCCTGTTGCTGCTGTAAAGTACAATACGCCTCATCCTTTTAACATTTACAGCTCCTGTGTAGTCTGCCAATGACTCAAGGAAGCCTATGCTCTTATCTTAACCAAGCATTTGTAGCCTTTAGCTGTTAATATGCTTATACGAAAGGGTGGCATGTAGGATATCAAGAAACATATGTGTTCCTGTAGATATCCTTGTTCAGTTGTTCTACTTGCATTTCTGTCTTTGTGCCTGCCCCAGTACATATTCTGATGCTTTTTATTTCAGCAGCAAAGTTGTGGGTCATGCTGTAAATCCATTGAAATGTGATACCTTTCTCTTAACATTCCCATAAATTTCCAAATTTATTTTCAACGATAATATATATTCCGCTAGTCTGTAATGCATGCCTTGAATCTTTGCCATTATTAATCTTAAAAACTGTCATTATTTGGAAATTTTGCACAGCGACTGTTAAGAGCAAACAGAATTGTGTATGGTGATAAGCCACTAGCTCTCAGTGATTTTTTAGAACCAACAGTTCAAATCAGGCAGTAATACCAATGTCTTCTTTTATTTCCTTCTAGGAAATCAAACATGAAGCCAGTGACTTTCCGTGTAAAATGGCCAAACATCCGAAAAACAAAAATCGCAATAGGTACAGAGATGTTAGCCCCTGTAAGTATTGTGACCTTCTCAATTTACTTTTAAAAACTATAGCATTGTTTTCAGTGAAGATTCTCAGTCATCCAGACAGAGTTGTCTGGAAATTGTGTCATGACAACTAGATAGATGTCCAGTTGCAATGACTCACCTTCCAGATATAGCATTATTATTTTTCTAATTTTCTAATATAATTTTTAAAAACTCAAAAGGAATGGGCTTTTTCAATATAATACCAATCTATGAATTAGCATCACAGTACAGGTAATCCTCAATTTACAACAATTCATTTAGTGACTCTTCAAAGTTATAACAGCATTGAAAAAGTGAATTATGACCATTTTTCACACTGATAACCATCGCAGCATTCTCATGGTCACTTGGCAACTGACTCCTGTTTATGATGGCTGTAGTGTCACAGGGTCATGTAATCACCTTTTGTGACTTTCTTCCAAGAAAATCAACAGAGAAGCCACTTAATGACTGTATTACTAACTAACTTAACAACTGCAGTGATTCACCTAATAAATGTGGCAAAAAAAGGTTGTAAAATGGAGCAAAACTCACTTAGCAAATGTCTCACTTAGCAAGAGAAATGTTGGGCTCAATTGTGTATATAAGATGTGCAACATTTTTAGTTGTGGATGCTTGACTTAATATGTGGGAGTTACTAAATAATAACATTCAAAGACATTTCAAATTACTGAAGTCCTCAGTGAGTGAGATATCATGTAAGTAGGGCCACCTCATGAACATTTGTGAGCCAGGATTTTCTCAGCTGGAAGTTGTTGTTTTTCATTGCATTTTTTTATTAATGTTAAGCTTGTTTTAGGGCTTACAGTACAGCTCTTATTCCAAAAATCTCGGAAACTTGGCAGCCAATTTCTTGCAATTATAGTCAGGTGAGATTCTGGGAATTGCAAAACAGGGTTTCTGAAAAAGCACTATCCAGGAGAGAATTGTGTAATTGTAAAGAGTCATTTATATGCAGAGATTAGATAAGATAATCCTATATAGAAGAGTTTATATCCACACCTGGATCATGGCTTGTCACTCTGAATTATCTCATGGTGGAACAGAAATACGGTACAAAGAGCACAACAAAAAGAGACCAAAATGTGCATGAAATATATAGGGAAAGGAGCTTGAGATGGCCATCACTGTAAACTTAACAATTAAAAATCTTTAAATACATCAGAAAAATATCTTGGGCTTATAGTTAATTATGCACTAAATGTGAGTTGGCATTATGATATGGTTGTAAAAAGATCAATTTTAGATTGCATTAAAGGAAATATAGGTCCCACAAAATGGGAAGCAATAGCTATACTGTATCCTTCATTGGTCTGTTCCCACTGTGAGTGTTATAACCATTTCTGGCATCACACTTTATGAAATATTTTGATAAAATGGAACAGATTCAGAAAAGAGCAATAAGGCTGATCAAGCAATTAAGAAACTGAAACCTGTCAACAAGGAAACTAGAAATTTGTAACTTTGAAAAGACCCATAGAGGATGCTTTAGCTATCTGGAAGGGTGTTATGTAGAAATAGTGGCTATGACATATGGCAGTTAATTCCAAAGTGGGGGGAGGAAAGCTTACAAAAATGTCCTCATTAAATCCTAAGAAGCGAATGTGGGTGGGAGATGGTGAAAGGGGATTTAAAAATCAAATGTTTGTGGTTAAAAGTTTTGTTCTCGCATTCACATCACGGCCCTGGTTTTCTTTTGCATCTGCTCTTCTCCAAGTGTTACAGTCATCTATACTCAGGAACTTTACTTTGATTGTCATGTGTGCTACCCATTCAGATTGCCAATCTGTTCTTCTCCATATGTTAGAAAATCTCTGCAATCATTTAATAGACTGAAAATCTGTTGAGCCTTCCAGGAAAACTCAATACATGCTATAGTGTTGCACATAATTTTGCTTACTGATCAGTTCTAGAGATTCTTTTTATGGTAACCGCCATTGATTTTGTTTGTTTTAGATAAAATGGCTTCCAGTCAGTTTGGTTTTCCTGTAAAATGTAGGGATTCTTTTATATCTGGGTGGGCTAAAGGGAACAAACTTTAGATCTTTAAAACAGAGTGCAGTTACTGTCAGCGCGCTTTGAATATTGATAATCGGTGGGTTGGGGTCTAAGAAATGTTAAATGAAATA